>QNGE01002982.1:52003-81688 GCA_008508345.1 Paragonimus westermani | reverse complement strand
GTTGTTTGCAAGGTGTAGGCACCTTGATGCTGAACGTTTGAATAGGGACGTAGTCATTTTCAGTAGTTAGGTCCCTTCCCGTCCCCTTCTTTTTCGTTCTCTCTTTCTATATAGGGTTTGCTGTTTCTTCATGGTTGTGTGGCAGTTAAGCATTAGTGTGAACCACTGATGTATTGCTGTCTATGATGATGATGATGATTCAAGTCGATATTTGTTATTAGAGCCCCGCAACAATTTCGCGAGAGTGCATCTGCCGCTCGATTATCTTTACCAGGTCGATAGACAACATCGAATTTGAATGGCGACAGTTCCAGTTTCCAACGTTCAATTTTATGGTTCCTAACCTTCCCTCTGTGCTGATGGCCGTAGATGAAGGTGATGGAACGTTTGTCAGTAACAAGTTTAAAATGGCTGCGAAGTAGAAAGTGTTTCCATTTACGTATGGATTCCACGACACACGCTTCTTTTTCTACGGCGGAATAGTGCCGCTCACTGGACGACAGACTACGCGAGAAGAAGGCTACCGGTCAACCATTTTGATTCAGAGTGGCTGCGATCGCCACATCAGAGGCGTCTGTCTCGACAATCAAAGTGGTATCGTACTGAATAGTAGAAATAGCAGCTTTGCATAACTAATCTTTCAGAGCCTCGAAGGCTTCTCTAACTTCAATGGGTAGGGGGAAGCTGGTATTGTGCACAATTCTGTGAATTTTATCAGAGAAGTGAGATATCCACCGTGAGTAGTAAGCGAATAATCCCACTATTCGTTGCTGAGATTTCAAGTAAAGGGGAGGAGCTAATTCTCGCAGAGGTTTCAGGCGATCAGGATCCGATTTAATACTGTTCTTGGATACCTCATAACCTAGAAGTTTGATTTGTTTGACGGCGACGATGCTCTTCGATTCATTGAAAGTCAGTCCATATTTTCTGGCTACGTCTAGGAACTTTCGAAGATTAAGGTCATGTTCAACGGAGTTTGTTCCACATATAATATTGTCAACGTAAACAAAGATGTCTTTCAGTTGTTCGCGTGCTATTATATTGTCAATAGTCCGTTGAAAGCAAGCGACGCCATTCGTCACGCCAAACAGAATCCGACAAAACTGACAAACGTCCGCATGTCTCAAAAGCCGTAAAAGGCTTTTCTTCTTCTTTCTCCTCCTCCTCTTCTTCTCGAATAGGGATCTGATGATAAGCACTCTTTAGATCCAGAGCGCTATAGGTGTCGTACATGGCGACGCGTTCAATCATTTCGTCAATTTTCGAGAGAGGTTAAGCATCCAAGAGGGTATATTTGTTAATTGTTTGGCTGTAGTCAACTACCATTCTTCTCTTGTGCCCGTCGTTAGCGACTACCAAGACTTGAGCTCTCCAAGGGAAGGAGGAAGACTCGATAATTCCCTCAGCAAGCAAACGGCAAATTTCATCGCGTATAAACTTTGCGTCAGCTGGACTGTGCCTTCTGGATTTTGTTGCAATGGGTTTAAAGTTTCGCATCAGGTTTTGGAAAAGACGAGGAGGTTCAATGTGAGCTGGGGTCAATCAACAAAGTGAAAATGGTGGTTTTGGCCCACCAAATGGGATTTCAACACTTTTATGAAGTTTAAAAAGTCGTGACCAAGAAGAACGTCTGCACATAAATGCAGTAGAACTGACAGCTTCACTCCCTCATACACAGCATCTTTGTATCTGATCGACGTCAGGATGTGGCCTCGCGTTTCACTCGACAGAGTGATAGAGACCATTGTTATCTGGCTACGAGATTTGTGAACCTTCCAGTCATTCTGCAACACTGCGCTAGACGCTACATAACTTTCAGAACTCCCAGTATCTATCAAAACTTGTAAGCGGGTTCTGTTAACTTCGAGATTAACTACAGCATTCGAAAGACTCCGGAGCCGCCGCTGATGTGGCAGTCGAAATGGACGGTCGAGTGATAGAAGAGCAGGGCTGTCTGTTCCGGGACATCAAACAGACCTTTTAAAAGTGACCCTTCTTTTCACACCCTTTACATAACGCATCTCTAGCGGGGCACTTCAAACGGGGGTGTCATACCCACAGAAGAAACACTTGCCAGTCGATGAGCTGGAGGCTGCCACATCAGGCATTCTGATAGGGTTGGGCGAGTTCTCCAAGACCTCGGTTGCAGCCGCGTAGGTGTTGGTCGGAATGGACTGGTATAATTGAGACTGTTTTTCCGCCAATTCAAACGATCCGGCCTGATGGAAAGCAGCCTGAAAATTCAACACTCTTTGTTCCAACAATCTCTGTCGAGTCTGGCTAGACAGCAGACCACTTATGAAAGTGTCTCGGATTGCATCGTCTCGATTCTGCTTGGCTATAGTGGCTTTAAAGTTACAGTCTTTCGCAAGCGACCTCAATCTTTGTGCAAATTGGTCCAGCGTCTGTTCATCTTCTTGTCTACAGGTCGCTAACAGATGTCGAGCGAATACTTCATTCTTGGGTTTCACATATAGATCCCGTAGTATGGAGACCGCATCATCATAACTATTGCATTCAGAGATATACTCATAGACCGAGGACGAAATGTAATTGATCAACGTAGTCAATTTGTTGGGATGAAAACTGTCAATAGACGACAAGAAAGTAGTGAACGTACAGAACCAGTGATTCCATTCTTTGAAAGCGTTAACTGCGTTGGGGTCGACTTCAAACCTCTCAGGGCGTAGGATCCGTTCCATCACGTAATTGTTAGACGAATAAATTCTTATGACTAATCAGATTCGACGGCACAAACGATCACTCTTGAGTCAGAAAGAGAAGAGCAGGGGGCCCGTGTGATAGTCTTTATTCGTCTAACAATTGACGTATGACAACTGAAATGGAAAACGCAAATGGATTACCAACTCAAGGATGAAACAAATAACACAAAATATTATAACAGACTACAAGAAAATCAGCGTTTTGAATTGGTCATCGGTCATACAGGAAAACTTGAAACGCTCACGCTCTCGATTGACGTTTCCGGTGTAAGTGACGAAATCTTCGGATTGGCTGTTGGTCAGCTGGTTACATTGACACCGGATGTTGAATAGGAACTTTTGTTCACCGAAGGCTTGACTATATCATTCAAAGAGGCCTCGCGAGCGTTCTTCGGTAGAATGGAGTTCGTATAATGCTCGAACTCCAAAGGACCCGGTTCGCGTAAAAGCAGTCAGACACGTTGGGCATCATTGGTAGCGACCAGCTCCACCTCGGGTACGTCCTCGTTTTCGATGGCAGATATCGAAATGGACTCCAGAGGACTGATCAAAATGGAACACTGAGATTGAGCTTCCAATGGACTCAATCAGCAGGCGCGATTGTGAAATGGTGGCGGAAGCCGGACCCTGCATAGTCAGCTTCTGCGTCAACGTCTCGATCAGTTTCAATTGCGCCTTCTCGAATTGAACCCGTTGTTGCAAAATAACCACCAGCGTTTCTGCGATCATTGGCATCGTGGATACCTCCTAAAAGATATCGAAAAGATCACATCGTCAGTTGTTATAACTGAATCCCACTGAACATGAACGCGAATAACTGACACGAACAACGGTGAACGAATAACGCGAATGGAAACCCTCTCCGAGTGGCTCCCAAACTGCGAACGACAAGAACCAATGGAGAAACGGACAAAGCAGACTGCGGACAAGCAATGTGTTTAGCGACCAAACGCCTCGCGAATTTACACGAGAAACTGGTCAGTGTTTATAAGAAATCACTGACCTTTTGGCGGCGTGAGCGCGGGAAGAAATATAAATCCCACGCTGGTATGCGTCTCAGTAACGGCTTTAGATATGGTTTCTGACAACGGAATCCTGTTCTTCGGGTCAGGTTCGTACGAGTATCTGTTCTTAACTTGTTACGTGAAGTTATGGGGGATACCCCATTTAACATCTGACAACTCAGAAGACTTCATACTTCTGGTATGCTGCTTGGCACAGAATGTGCGCTCTGAAATGCTTTCAAGATCGCGGTCCAGCAGCTTTCTGTTCCATATGCAACGGGCTATTACGTTTATCCTCCGAGCAGGTTTAGTGTGCTCACTATATCAGAAATCAGTTTACCAACAGACAATTATTGCAGTCGGTGGGGTTATCACCTCACCAAATCGAGGAGGAACAGTCTGCCAGCACATTATCCGAATGATCCGCCAGTATCAGCAATCCAAAACGGAGCTGCGTCACCTGTAATCTTCGGCTGTGTAGTCTGTGAGGCTGAGCTTTGCTCTCCGGGGGTCCAGCCGTAAACAGAAGGATAGTTACAGACCTTAATCCAGGCATCTGGCTCAAAAGTCCTTGCCGCCCGGTACCGTACAGTTAACAGTAAACCAGAACATGTAACGGCTTTACAGAATAAGTAGCCTACCTCACTCGGACCTCGAAATTGGAGGATTGGGAGTGTGGCTTGTCAGGCGCTGTTGGTTTACCTGGCATATAAGGATGTACGTTTACCATATCACGCAGTTTAGTCAAACAGGTTGCCTAGTGACTTCTCCTTCAGAAATGGGGGGTGTTTATGAATGAGTGCTGAATGTATTCCTGTTGGTTGAAAGTCCGATAGGCACTGTTGATCACAGGTCATGCATGTGAAAAAGTACTCAAATATTATTAAGGCGCATTCGGAATCCTTCTGGTTGGTCGAAGACGTTTCCTTTAAGGTGAGCTTTCTCTCGAGGCAGGATGGAGTTATATGACAATCCCTCTTATATTTGGCTTGTGGTTTCCTGTTCTGTTCTGATTTCATTCGTCTAGATTTTTCTATCTGTCTCAACATTTCACAGGTTTGTTCCCGTTCCACGATGAGTAGAACTTTGTTGCCTTCATAAGGTTCTTTTGCTAACAGCCCTCAATGTTGACGACATACGGTCATTTAATGTAGTCGGAGTTTCTGGACAAACAAGCAGTTTCTCATTCGCTTATAACCCGATGTTTTTTGGGCATACATGTATGTAGTAAACCTCGATTTTACTAGTTTGGTCTGGGTTTTTCATTTTTTTTTCAGCAATGGGCTCTTCGGAAGCTAGCACTCGTCGTCGTGTGAAGCTGTATATGTTGAACGATGAACGACAGTGGGATGATAAAGGCACAGGGCATGTGTCAGCCGTTTGTACCGAACAAGATAACATGGCTCTTGTTGTTATCTCTGAGACTGATGGTTCGTATCTTTTGGAGTCAAAAATACAGCCTGATACTGCATATCAGAAACAGCAAGAGACCTTGATTGTTTGGTCTGAGGGGGAAAGCATGGACTTAGCGTTGTCGTTTCAAGAGAAGGTTGGATGTGATGATGTTTGGGAAAAAATATGTGCCGTTCAGGGCAAAGATCCTTCGGTCGAAATTACTCAGGAAGTTGTAGATGAGTCGGACGACGCTGATGACACAGATGGTTACACTCCTATCACTATCCAAAGCGTACAGCCTTTGCCCCTTCCGCCGTGTGAATTCGGTCACTTGGAAGAAACAGCGGACATGATAAGTCAGGCCGTAGCATCGCCACAAAAGCGCGAGCGTCTAGTTGCACTTTTGGAGTCAACAAACTATTTAAACCAGCTAATAGATGTATTTCACAAAGCGGAAGACTTGAAAGATTTGGAGTCTCTACATCATCTTTATGAAATAATCCGCCAGCTCATTTTGATCAACAAGCAGAGTCTGTATGAAACATTGTTCGCCGACGATATGCTGATGGATGTTATTGGAATGCTCGAATACAATCCTTCAGGAAGAACTAGACATAGGGATTTTTTGCGAAATAAAGCGACTTTCAGGGAAGTTTTGCCACTTCACAACAGTGAATTAGTCAGCAAGATCCATCAAACCTATCGAGTTCAGTATATTCAGGAATGCTGTCTCCCACCGCCTTGCTTATTCGATGAACACACTCTGTCTCAACTCAAGACGTTTGTATCCCTCAACAAACTGGAGATCATTCGTGCTCTTCAGGATGATGAAGAGTTCATGTGCCGTCTTTTCGCTCGTTTAAAATCTCCTGATACTGAGCTATCTCACTGTAGAGAACTGTCTTTGTTCGTCAAAGAATTCTGCAACATCTCTATTCAAACGGACCAAAAAGAAAGCTTTCTAAGTTGTCTTTTTCAACACGGGGCCCTAAGGACAGCTGAAGTTCTCTTAGCTATCGAGGATAAAGACATCAAGTCTGCTGCTTTGGAAATCCTCCAGGCGTTTGTGGAACATCAGCCTTCTGTTGTCCGTGGGTACGTCTACCGTGAAACCGCTTCTTTTAGGAAGGACGAAGAGTTGCTCATAAACCTCATGATAAATCAGCTTCTGGCTGATTCGGATCCAGGTATTCGTATATCATCACCTAATCCGTTTTTTTAGAACTTAGTGATGCTTTCCTCTTGAGCTATATGCTTCGTATTCTCATTGATCCTGACAACATGAACAATCCTGGTGTGGTGAGTAAATAATAATTTTCTGCTATTATAACTGGGTAATTATCCCTAACATGTTTGACCTGCTTTATCGATTTCCTTGAAGTTGGTTGCACTACAGTTAGGTCATTCGATTGAACAACAATATCAGTAAGTCAGCCTAAGGAATTATGGCAGTTTGTCACGTACAGTCGACTATATCCTCAGTCTGGCAATAACAGTCCTGACTTGGGACTCACTTTTCGATTGCCGTAACTGCTTCTGCCAAAATTCGGGTGACCTACACGTGATAGCAGGCTCAAATGGAAAAGCTGAAAACATTCGTGTGGCTCCGTTTCTATAGATTAACAGTGGATTCCATGAAACAACGCTTTTATATCGTGTTTGCCACTTTAGGTAGCCAACTCGCAATATTTATAGCATCGTACGCTGTTGTACGTTCGAGTTTTCGTCCATGGTTGCACGTAACCTGTTTCAGTTCTGTGCTGCTATGAGGGGTGAGGTCTTCTTGGAAGTTATTTTCTTAAATCCGAAGACTACCATTGTTCCTGAAGCTTATTTTTTATGTTTCAATTAATCCTTCGGGTTTTATTCCTAGACCTTTAATGTAATCCTTTCTTATGTACAGCGAGGGGAGAAATCCGAGTTTCTTGGTTTCTTCTACAAGCGATGCTTCAATACATTAGTTCGCCCGCTGTTCGAGAATACAATGAAAGATGTTTTAGAAAAAGGTAATTGAACTTCCTAACTTTCACATGGGCACTTTCGTTTCGTAGATGATTATCATACTGCTCTTGTGCTTAACCACATTCTCGAGCTTTTGACATTCTGCATTGAGTCTCATACTTATCACATGAAGAACTACTGCCTCAATCGGGACCTACTGAAGCGTGTTTTAGTCCTACTTCAGTCATCACACAAGTTTCTCGTGTTGGGTAAGTGAATCTTGGTTATATTACTTCATTCACACCAACTGTAGCTGCCCTCCGATTACTTCGCCGAGTGATTCACATGAAGGAGGAGTTCTACAACCGGTATCTCATCAAAAACAATCTATTTAAACCTGTTATCAAATTGTTTGTTGCTAACGGACATCGTTACAATCTAATCGATTCGGCAATCATTGAATTATTTGACTATATTCGTTCTGAAGAAATTGCTTCTTTGATCAATCACGTGATTGAAAACTTCTGGGATATTTTGAAAAATGTGAATTACGTGAAAACGTTTAATGATCTCAAGCGTGCCTATGATCACAATCACCGACCAGCCAGGCCACCCATAGTTGGTTCTGTCGGTCAGCAAGCCTCACTGGATGTGTAAGTTTATGTGCGAATGTTGAACCAATTTTCCGAAATGTGTGGCCTTGTATTGACCATCATTCTTCGATGTTCACTTTGGTTCTTAACGCTTTACTGTTACAGGCCTGGGGTCGAATCGTTCAAAAAGATTTACTCAAACTAAGCTCAGTTCATATCCGACAGTGATCAAAGAAGATTTATTACTGTCGTAAGGAAAGCTCGTGCAACGTGGCCATATTTCCTGTTCCTTATTTCCGAACATTTTCTCATGGAATAAAGCATTCGGTCCTTTTCTTGAGTAACTCCGATATGCTGATTATCTGAAGAAGTGTTTTCTGCTCGGTGTGTTATATTTTAGTGAGGCGACATGTCACCGTTCTCGTTAGAGAACCCCATTAATTGGCATCGCAGAATTCCTTACGCAAGTTGCCAGTTTAACTTTCAAGTCGGTACAACACGTTTTTCACAAACCTATGCTTGCCTAAGAGACTACGTATACACAGTGTTTCATTGGTTCGTATTGTTATTATGGTACTTCTTTCGTTTTGCCACTTAATCCGTAGGGTTTCCGATGTGGAATTGGATTTCTTGTAGCCTGCTTTTGGTTTCCCCCCCGAAGAAGTATTCCTACGGTCTTTTGTTTAATGATGGATGACTTTCGGTATTTGTAACCGGGATGCTGAATGAAAAGCAATTTTCGGCGTACTCTTTCGTTACTAGTCTCCGTTGGGCAACGTTTCTAGTGTGGATGGTTCAGATGTTTTGTACTTGTTTTTCGATATATGGCGTTATGTTGTACCAGAAATCAAACCATTCAGTTCTTCTCAGTTGAATTTCAATTGCAAACTTTTATTTTAATGGGCTGCATGTATTTCACGTTGTTCATTGGTCAAGCACTGAAGAGCCGTTGAGTGGTTTAACTCTACTTTACAGTGGAAAACTGATTCGCCCGGTTTTTTCCTTTGGGAATTTTTGTTTCTCATAAAACTCTTAGCCATCATCACATATAGTGTACTAGTCTACGAAGAAAACAATATAACTATTTGTTTTGAAGGGTTATTTGATTATCACTTCGTTTATATCGCTAACTGGCGCAGTGCCGATGGTCACAGAACAAAGGAATTCGAACACTGTTGATACATCCGTATCTTCCGTAGAGACCGTTTGGTGTTATACAAATGAACTCAGTGTCTTGTGTCGTTGGATGCTACTTTTATCTGTCACAGGGTCTACAGTGTTCCTTTTTTCTGACAGTTCTTTAAACAATCGTGCGATGAACATAGCGGATAAACCTGTGCTCCTTTCCGTAATTATTTTACACCTATTACTCTCAGACAGGTAAAGAAGCTTTTTAAGGCCGTTCTTGCTGAAATACGTCTATTCGGTTATTAATGGTGCGGTTTGAATTTTGTTTCTGAGACATGTTTGTGAAGTATGACGAACAGTTATTTTGGAGCACATCCTATGTTCTGAACACAAGAATAGTTTCATTTCGGTATTGGGGTAATGGTTTGAACAAATGGTGTTGATTTGTATTCTCCCTAAACTTGAATGACTGATTAGATTGTATGTCAGTTTTCAGTCCCATTGTTCAACGTAAAATCTGACTCTTAATGCAACTCAACTATTCCAGTCGGTCCTTGATTGCGCAGTCGTATTATTGGAGGAAAGAGGATTTTTCATAATATACCTGGATAGTCTGAAATTGGACGTTGCGATAAAGCGGCTTTTTGATATGCGGTTCTGCAGTCAGTGGTTGTCATTACGCTTTTACTGTAGTTCATTTAGTAAACGAAAAATCAGCAGGATATTTCGCGAGTTTTAGCAATGATTTGTTTGTAAGCTTTTACGGTTTGCAATTTGAAAACTGAGATGGCATTCTTCTAGCGGAATTCTTTAACCACCAACTGGTATAAACTGATATAGTGTAACCGTTATTTCCTATGCTGTGCCTTTTGCGATTACCCAGGCTATCGCTTGTTAATGTTGCCGCGACGCGCTTCCAACGAGACCCCCGTACTCTGGAAATCGAAGAAGAACAGTGGTTTGATCAGGATGACGATGAAGAAGATGATGAGGAGGAGAATCATCTTTTTTCAACTCAGCCAACTTCACTGATCAACGGTGGCATTAATGGGGCTAGTCCGCCTGGCGCTCTTCCAGTTGGCCCTATTCCAGATGGACTGTCCACGCTACCTCGTTACGATGTCCATTCGGTTACATCCACTCCGTCGTCCGAGTTGCTGGGTTTGTCTGCTCTCGGAGGATCACAAACAGCGTTCACTTCTCTCGGTTCCACAAGAAATTCGGACAGTCGGGATTCTATCTTTTGCTCGTCGGCTTCCACTGTTGCCGGTGTGAATTTGTTTAAAAGTAGCGTTCCAGATGAAGCTTTGTCAGTGACCAGTTCCGGTCGTTCTTCCTCCACTGCTGATCGCTTGCGTGTCCGTCAGCTAGATGCTGATGGTGATACTGCCCATGGTCGCCCGCACTTGCCACGACAGCCCGCGCCTATTTCAATCCATATCAAATCTGCACTATCCACTAATGAGTCTGATCAACACAGCTCTTCTAGTTCGGTCACTGTCGATTTTGGCGGGACCGTGGAAGACCAATCGACTAAAACCTGCGAGCCTGCTGCCGCACGTTGCAGTCCAGTCTTCGACGGTGACAAACAACCCAAATCGGCATTATCCAATCCACACTGTCAGTCTGATGAAACGGGATTCCCAGATTCCGCTGTCCAACACAAGAGAGGTTTACTTGGGGAGGATTTGGGCTCAAGATCTAGCAAACGTCTTAAGAAAGCCCCGCAGTCATCAGTCACAACGCGCACAACGATAACCTCGATGGATAACTTATTTTCTGACGATCTTAGTGAACGTCCCTGCCTCGCAAATGACTTGGTCACTCTCAGAGCGACCTCGTTTGAATCAGATGGGGCGGTACTAGTAAGTCACTTATTTTTCAGCTGTTTCCGATTGACTTTGGGTGTGATTCTCTTCTGCTTTCAACGCATTGGATGTTTCAAATAGAATAGTCAGAAGACAAATTACGACATGG
This sequence comes from Paragonimus westermani, assembly GCA_008508345.1. Lineage (NCBI taxonomy): Eukaryota > Metazoa > Platyhelminthes > Trematoda > Plagiorchiida > Troglotrematidae > Paragonimus > Paragonimus westermani. Next base: position 70,927 of record QNGE01002982.1, on the reverse strand, counting down.
ATGCATTCCGCATACCCGTCAGTCGTAAACGTGATTAGCAAATCGACGATAAACAACAAAACATAAATGAGTTGGCTAAATACACGAATCGGGCTGGATCGTGAGTGATTCTTACGATTAAACCCAAAGGCACGCAGATGTGATCTTACTTCGCTACCTATTTGGAGGATTTGTATGCTCGCTGGAAATGTTTTGTTTCCCACATCTGCCGATAATGACAGTTGGCCAAAAACCAGGTGGTTGGTCTGTCATACAACTTCCAACAGTACATAACATAACAAAAGTGTTGTATGACTAGCGACTACCTGGAAAATCTTCAACAACTGAAGAAAGATTCTAAGACCGAATGAAAGAACCGGCCTTGTGCTGAACCGCCAGAAGTGCAAGAACAAGTTGGAAGAAATTATTGCAGATTCCACAAGTAACTTGTAGAACCTGCTCTATGTTTATTTCAGAGGTCACCTGAGTACCACTAGAATTGAACGCCTTGAGGCCAGATCAAATGCAACAGCTCAGTAGGTTGTATAATAGAGAATACATGGATATCGGTGCGTACGAATGGACATGAAACCAACGTGGAATGACACGTTCCAAGAGAATTTTCGGCTGTCACTGGTCGAATGCGTGTCCAAATTGAAGATGGCGGCCTTCATATGAACAGAATTGTATCAGTCATATTACCTGTAGAGTGGAAGTAGACAATGAGTAAGTAGAAAATTCAGACGAATGTTACACACTGCAGTTGTTGGAAACACAGATGTGCCATGAGTTGCGGACACCTTATTATATGATCTTATCACTGAAAGGCAGTGTCACAGTCTAAAACTTGTGCGGGCCAAGATTCCAAAACGTTATGTTCCACCTGAAACCAACAGATTTGGTATTCTTTTATGGCCCATCTTAACAATACACGACCCCATCTTTATTGTGGATCAGCACAGTGGCTGGCTGTTTTAAAATTTGATCAAAAACCAGTTGTGCGTGCTTAGAAGAACACTCTTGAACCGATACCACGTATTCAAAGTCTCGATATTGTCACGGACATTTGCTCCATCAGTGTGAATTCTTCGTTCACGAACGTATAATTAGGAGGAGCGATAGATTTTACCTGTGACTACGGTTTACCGAACTCCATTCCTTTCCCACCCCCCCTTGACAATTGAGAACGCTTACTTTGATTGTGCATGTGAGATTTTGTATCTTGTTTAATGTTTTTCAGCAAATAGAGCGTGGCCGTTGAAAGCCCACTCGGTCCTGTTTTAGCCAATCTGTCCATAGTTAATGTTGATCAAACAATATTTCCAGTCGTTAACAAGGTGAAGCCGTGTGAATAACATGCCGATGGTAAGTTCTTGATTGAACAAAATAAGGAACGATTGGGAAAAGAAATTCAACCCTTTAATTCTGTCCACCACTGTTTGAATACGAAAGAGAACAGTTTGGCCTCTTTGGACATCTTGACTGGGTGCCGTTCGGGTGGATCTGGTGAACGTTCAGTGTACCGCAAGCCAACACGAACAGAGCGGCACATGAATTAATTGAGTTTTAATCTTGTTGCGAATAAAGGGTCACTAGTAAGTACACTGTTTTACAAGCTTTCGTCGTGTATAGGAACCGAGGATAGCCTACAGGCTAATCCTCGTGCTCATAATTTCCTGAAACGGTTCATCCGAAAGTGGAATAAATCTGCTTCGGAAAGTGCAGTTGTGGAAGTTCCAAAAAGCTGTATACATCCAACACCGTTTCAAAGGTGGCAGTTTGATGAACGATCTATTAACTCATCAGTCATGTTGAAACGTGTGCGTAGTGCAGCACAGCATATCCTTGTCTCATAAACGTCTATGTCGCCTATACCCTTGATCACAAATGGTCCTTTTTCTATTAGTTATTGTGTCAGTTTTGCTGCGGTTGCGAAAACACATTAGTAGTACGGAACGAACGCTTAGAATCGGGTTCGATGAACATATTCCAAAGTGATTGAAGGATTCATTACCTCGTCTGCTAGTGAGCGACACTGCATCTATCGCAAAGCTCTTCTTGGTTGCAGCTCACGGTTTCAGGATTTCACAATCGTTGTGCGGTACCAATGAAGGCCCACACTTGACAGATTCCCAAACATACTGAGGACTAATTGATCAGCCGTTGTCAACCGGTTCTCTTTACTAAAAAAACTGACTATCGGTCTTAGCCTGTCAGGTCTAGTTGTGAATATCACTAACAACCCTGCTTGACTTATAATTGTAATCATTTCATTTAAGTCTTGTTTTGCACTGCCACGCTAGTTGACTGTTTTATTCAAATGGCTCAAGGCGACTCATTATTTTATATTCCACATAAGGTTGTTACGGTTATTGTCGTTTCAACGCCCCAGTTTCGGATTCCGTAATTTAATGTCATCTGATACCACAGTGTACTCCAGTGGTCGCCTGTACTTTCAAAAACCACATGGACTCGGGTCATAGCATGCGTGTACGTCTCTCCTCCTTTGCCCTAAGCATGCACACTCATCACATGATGATTTGAATGTCGGCTGAACTGGATTAGCGTCTCCTCCTATACCACAGCTGATCGATCTAGAGAGTCTAGACTTTTGTGAGAAGCGGAGACGACTGTCAGGACGCGTTGTGTGAAACGCGTGAGCTGGATGATGTCCGGCTGTCTGAACAAAAGCAGTCAGGATTCAAGCTCGTTAACATCACTGTCATTGGTCCATTCCGAGCTACTGGCTTGTTAACTGAGCAATACGTGGCATGTTTCTGCAGTGTGAACGGAGAAGAATGTTTTAACTGTGACGACTGCGTTCTGGTTTTCATCTGTTCGGAAAATGCCAGTCATTGAAGACTTGGTGTGAATCCTGTTATAACTTCTCGTTGTTAATATTTCGTTGATTGCATTGGACGAACATGATATCGCATTTTGACTGTTAACTCCTAACACATCGTTACGCATACCATTGGTCGATAACCATCGCATGCTCTGACCGTACATGCGGTTGTTTAATTACCACTCACGCCAGTGGACGTAGCTCCTAATAACTACTTTCATTCGTACGGCTCCCGAGTACCCCGCGTGAAACCATCCGGAGACGAGTCACAAGCGTAGGCCAGTTCAACAAAACAATCGACACACATCAAGCAGATGTCAACGAGCGACACGGTTTCACATCGTAGGTCGATCTAGTAGAGTTTGCTGCTTGGCGCGCAAATTGGCTAACGACTCTTGATGTCAATAGTGGCTTGTGGGGGCACACCATCAGCTTGAATGAGGCGTTTGGAATCGGTCGCTTTAGCAGAGATCACTTCAGAAAAAGGTTGACGTCACTTGTCGGTGTTTGCGGTGATGGTATTCCGTTTAACTGGATGTTAGTTACCGAGAAAGCGATGGGGGGGCATCATGCTAGTCACACTCTCGTTCGACGGCAGTGAAGTCTGTTAAAAGCTGAGATAATTGCCCAGCTCGTTGATATGTGCGCTGTAACACGTCAGGAAACGTCAGGAAATGACGTCTTAAAGAGTTTCGATGCGGATCTTATTTTTAGTGAGAGTTAAGTAAGTCACTGGCTTGACCCGTAGGTATACTTGTAGAAGAGAATTGCGAAAAACCTAGGCTTCGGATGGATTCAAACCATTGACAGGAACAGCGTGCCTAAACGTGACAGGCGTTGAGCCATCTGCTAGATTCCATATCACGTAGTGGATTGGGCGGGTAACTGAAATTTCTGAGCTCTGGGTATGGCTTCATAGCTCACCTGATAAAGCGTTTACTGCTTCTTGTCATCCTGTTTTTGTCGCCGGTTCGAATCCAGCCGACTCGATTCGTGGAGCTTCCTGCAATTGAACCTGCATACCACTCTATCAAAGAGTGGGTAGAGAGATTATTTCGAGCTGTGGTGTATCATCCGGAAGAAATGCAACCTCTGATGACCACATCTTTCCTGTCGAATTCCGGGCCATAGTGAGAGCCAAGTTCAATGTCTTGATTCGGGAACGAAGAATGCCATATCGAGTTCATCCTGAACTGGAACAATCAAACGGCTAAATGCAATTATAATGATTCATTGGAGAAATAACTGGCCGTTTAATTGCGGGGGACCAACATCACTCCAATTAAAGCTGATTGATAAGAAGGAAGTGACGTTTTCGTGTGCTCGCAAGATGTTTCAGACTGAGGAGACGCACTATCAATTTTCGTAGAAGTGGTTAGCGTTTAACTCCGGAACGCAGCACATCTTCACTACAGACAGGAAACAGTGAATCCATTGTGTTGAAGGATGCGCTAAATTTCGTATGTCCAAACACCGTCTGAAAAAAGTCAATGCACAGATTCGCGGCGTTACCGGTCATCGCCTCCTGTAACTAGGTGAGACGGCCTCGCCGATCCAATCGCAGAGACGGATCTATGTCCCATCTAGACATCGAGTCACTCCTTATCACTACATGCGACAATCGAAAGCGCCCTTTGATAAAACACAACTCCATAAACTGGTGGGCTGACGATGCAGCCTGCGGAATTGGAGTCTGACAGTGATCCGATCTTTCTGAAACACCGTGGGCTGTCGTACGGTCAACGGGATGGGATGCTCAAAGCGCTACATAAAATGAGACGGGACAGCATCACCCAATTAATTTGATCTGCTTGGGCAACTCAGATTGTGGTTGCTATAAAGAATGATAGGGGAACACCGCGGATTTATGATGAGTACGCGTTAAGTCTGAATCCACGATTACAGAGATGTGCAGCGACCAAGACGAAGCCGGAAGACTTCATGAAATCTATACACAGCAGTAAGCACTTCTCCAAAATTGACTTAGCAGACACATGCCTACAGACTTTACTGGTTCCTGAATTCAAACCCTTGACAACCATCATTACTACCTGAGGTCTGTTACAGTACAACTTCCTGTTTCTTGGGCTACGTATCCTCCAACGCCTTCCAGGAGTCGATCGATGAGGTAATCAGTAGTCCTGGTGGAGTGTTGGTGTACCAAGACGATGCGATCGTCTTCGGAGCGACCAAACAGAGATCGATCATAACCTCATGAGGCTCGATAGGCTTTCTGAAAAGAATGTCAGTTAAACCCTATGGATGCGTTCTCCATACCACGGAACCGGGGATTCCTCTGTTTCACAGTGGATGGTAAGAGCTATCGACCAGATGCAAACCGCTGATTGCCATGGATTCACCAAAGGACCAGGGACACCTAGAGTCAATTATGGGGGTGTTTACAAATACTACTTAGATCTCTCCGAAATTTTGCGACAAATGCTCAACCATTATTTCTCGCTCAGCCATCGGATTCAGAGAAATAGATAGAGAAATACGATAACGTTACGTGCAATTATATCCAGTGTATTATTGGACGTCCTGCGCTGACACCATCTTCATCACCCGAATACACTGCACTCACAACGAATGCTTCTGAAGTTGTAGTCCTAATTGGTTAAGCAGTTGCCGTTTTTCTGAGATGTGAGTATTTTTATTGATGGCAGTAAATAAAGCAATTTGGTTAGATAATACTGCATCAGTCATGGTTTTGAGCGATCAGTATCGCATAGAACCCTCTTGATTAGCGTTTGCTGAACGAAGAGCGTCAGGGCACACGGCTGGCCGTAATCGTGAGTTGGATGGTGTTCACCGTGCGAGTTTGGCTGATGTAGTTCGCTTTGTTTTTAGTTACAGACGTTAACATAAATGGCTTCGTTTTTAACCGAGGTGTCTGGTAGGTGTGGTTGATGAAAAAGGTGGGTCAGGAGTATCCGTGAAAGGGAAAATATCGTACACATTGCACTTGCAACCTTGTTTGTTTAGAAATGTAGTCACGCTTGTTCCGTGAATTAGAGTCATGGCTGTTTGGCAGTTGCTCGTTAACAGCGAATAATTGTAGTATTGATGCGGTCTCCAGTATCGTTCATATTCACTCATGTTTAAAATCACTATATCGAGTTTTCTAATCAGCATCTTCAGTAGTTTTCCATAATCCACATTTCGCATTGAGTAAGCTGTGTAAGTAAGTTGTATGTCAGCTGGAATATCACGGCCTTTTATTTGTGGGGCCTCGTGCCGTATACGGTTACTGTTGTGTCCGCAAAAGACGCTTGGGCAGCNGCCCTGCCCTTCACCAGCGTCCGCAGGGCAGCCAGCTTCCCACGGTCGGTCTTGACTCCGACCACTTCGGCCACGTCCCCCAAGTCTACCAGGAACGTCCGGACGTCTCCATCTTCGAACGGCTGTGGCCAGGGAATCTTCTCACACAGCATGTACACACTGTTTCGGTAGTCTCTTCTTGTCCGTCGTGTTCGGCGCTTGTCCTTTTGTTCCTGAATGTCGCCTGTGGGTAATATGCTACTTGTGAGTAGTATGTTACTCAACGAAACTGCCTGTTAAAGAACAGTTACCTGAAATTATCATTTCTACTTTTGCATATGAGGGCTCGTTTGTTATACAGTCAAGTTGAACGGATTTCGTCGGTGGCTGCATCATGTGTAAGTGGCCTGCATGTTATCACGTTGTTCGCGCCCAGTTGAGAGCTCCGTGACCCCGTGGTCAACGAAAACCAAAAATGGCTGGCGCAGTCGTACTGCGAACACTACGAGGTGTAACGAAGCCTAAAATCTCTGACCAGGATATCTTGACTTTCAGACGAGAGCTTATTCCCCCCTCTCTCTCCATCTATACACATATGGAATCCGGCATTAACTGCAAAATGTTTTTATCCATGTATAAAACTAAATTGCATATAGGCTGCAGAACTCAGTTGACTTTGGTTAAATGGATCGCCATGAGACTGGTATCAGCAGTTTAACTAGGGGGCTTACGTCGATATATCTTCCTGCGGCAAATTACTTTCGAACTTCGGAACTATGAGTAGCTTTGCCGCGTTTTTCATCAGCATAAACAGTGATCACTTTTTGTGAATTTCTGGTGAAGATTTTAAGGATGTCATCACAAATAATTTAGGCTGGCTTTAAAGTGTTTCATCATTTGCCATTTTTTAGTCCGATCCCTCTGACGAGGATATCTCTTCCGTTGGCTTGGTCGACTATTCAGACGAAGAAAGCGGCGGAGAGGATGAATCGGACGGGGACAACAAAATCGTGGATTACCAACGTGAAGTAGTCAAATCCGTCAAAAGCGTCTCGGATGATGGCTGTGAGGTTTCTTCTAGTCAATCTACCACTGACGTGGTTTAATGGCTTTTCATAGCCTTTCATTTTCTCAGGCCGCTGTTGATTGAAACCTGTATTTGTTCTTTTTCTGTGCTTTTGCCGTACAACAGCGCGCACACTCGAGCAGCTAACGCGTAATGACATTTATCCTTATCCATCCGAACCCAATAGTTCACCTTCACACTTGTCCGTCCGTGCCCTTTACTTTTCTCACTCACTTTCTTCTGGTATTAACCAGGTGTACATAGCACCCGAGAATAACACCAGCATCCTCACCGAAGATGCTCCCAAATGGTCGGCGTTGGAAATTTCATATTTCTACAGATTTTCGTGTTTCCCTGTAATTTTTGTAAATGCGAACTGCGTGTCTACTATCCCCAACCATTCCCTAACTCCAGTTTTCACGGGTTGCCCTTTTCTTGGCATCTGCTTACGACGCCAGTGCTTATTCGTTTTGGTTTTGTTTATCGTTTGCGCAGTGTCTGACAAACTTGAAACGATTTACGGTATTTGTGTACTCACACTATTGGTAACTATGACCGGCTGTGTCCCATGTGAGAGTGACAGCGATACAAGCTCGTTATCTGCGCCACTGGTGATACATTGCCTTGCCATGTATAACCAGTACATCGCTGTAAAATACACTCACTTTCGCATGTGAATATAATTCTACCGTTTTCCAGGAGTCCAGTGCATACGTTAGTCATTCAGTCTTCTTTTGAGCGTGTTGAGGGACAGATATTGTGCGGATTTGTTCTTCGAATTGTGCGCACACGGATGTCCTCATCAACGCTATGTCGGTTTGCTCCGTAGGAACCCTAGTCATCTAATATTAGGTTAGTTTAGAAATTAACTGCCCGGCAGTTTGACTAAGTTAATATTGCTAGTTCAAGATAGCGGTTCGGCGTCAACGACACTAGAACACAAACGGTAATGACGCGTATACAACGGCATGCATGTTTCTACGTATGCCTACTACGGAGACCCGATGCTACTTCGGTGACCATGACCTTAGGCATTCCGCGGTTACTTGCTCATTGCGAACGACTGTCAATCATTATCTCAGTCTTAAACATTGGTCTGTCAGTACCTTTTTGAGTGTTATAAAGCACCCAAAGTGAATCGGAAACACCAGTACGATAAAAAACTGTTTCAAGAAGAAAGAACCTAAACGCTCTTGCAACTAAAATAAAAGCTCACAGCTGGATGGCCACACGGAATAAAAGCAGCGTAGACACCACGAGATAAGACAGCTTTTCCACCACAACACACAACTTCCCTAAAATACGAGAGGATTGATATCTTTGAGGGATGCACTATCGCCCCCACAATCACAGCTAATATTCAAATGTGCAGAAAAGTAGTACGTTGCTGAATGAGGTAGTGAGAAATCGGTTGTGTACATGACACTCATGCTTTCGAAACGAAAATTTTACTTTACGCTAGTATATTGGTGTATTAAAGTGCAACGAATCAATTTACCATAAGCTGTACAAACTCAACGCGTAGTTCATGCGGATCAGGAAAGTTAGAGGAAGTGGTATGCGATTCTGAAGGTACTGGGAAGTTTGTGAAAACTGAAAGGTTTCTTGCATTTGTGGCATGAGAACTGACGGTCGAAAGTTTTGATCTTGATAGCCAGACGGTGATTGGAGGCCGTTTTCACTCTTCCGTCGATCGTTTATTTTCTCGATCCGGAATGTCGAGGTAGTGTGCATACAACTATCAGTCTGAATATCGCAACATAAATATTGGACTCGCGAACACTGAAAGCGGCGCTAGCATACTTTCGGCCAGTGCAAAAGTGCTAGAATTCGAAAAAACCAACCGCACAACAGCTTCATTTGCGTTACTTCAAAGAACTCGTGGGAATCGCTACTATGTACCGGTTACGCTAAGTTGTGAGGAGTTTTCAACTAAACTGAGCAACAGGTGCATCATCACAAAAGTACTCGGGTTATTGTCCAATCACTTGCTCATTCAGAAGTAAGGAGATTTAGAAGATACGCTCGGGCAACTTAAGTGCCGTCATTGTGAATTTTACTCGAGTGATGCGGTAACGAGAACAACTTGAAAAACTGATGCATATTGAAAAAAGGCTTACAACAAACAACCTACTGTGACATTCCACGTCTACACTGACAGATCCAAAGTGAACATTTCCCGATGTTAACCAAACCAATCTTCGCTTTAGTGACATTACTGACAACGATTGGTAATGTCTGTCAAACGGATTCTGCGAACAAGAGTCACGTGCGAGTGGTGCCAATCCCTGTCGACAAAATGGTGTCGAAGTGACGGTTATGGTTGATTCCTTTCAAACATTTATCTGCTTTGTCCATATACTTGTGACCATATCCGAAATGCGCCATAGTTCAAGCCACATCGGATTTACCACGCTGTTCAGCACGATCTATGGGGTTTAATAAATAATGTGTTCATGAGCCATATCCATTTTTAGCAGCCAAGCGAATTTTCAGCCTATCACGCAGTTGCCACGTGGATATTGCGAAACTACCCAAAAACAAACGGAAACAGTGAGGACGCGAATCCGCGACCTCGTGGCTAGGGTGGTCGCAGGGATCACTGAGTCACCTCGAGTTGTAGCCCAGAAGTAAGGGTCTACTTCAGGTACTAGACCATGCATACTTTGGGTGCAATTCTGTACGCACTTTTGGGAATTTCGATACACATTTGCGGAACCTTGAGGGCGCCAGCTGGCGGCAAACAGTGGAGACGGATATTATCGTTCTGAGTTTCCCTTGAGCTGCGATGGATTTCCGCAGAAACAGTGTGCGCAAATAGTTTTTTTGGGGCGACAAAGTGATTGCTGCTAGGCTTGAGAATTACAACTGTTACCGACTAACGAGAGGTCTTAGCAAAAGTATGCGAAGCGCACATCGAGTCGACACATGCTGGAGAGGAAACTGCTCCCCGAAACGCACTGCGAAGAAAACGAACAAATCCACATTACTATGAGAAGATAACATAGACCTGATGTTAAAAATATCTCTTTAAATACTGCATACACTGTACAAAATTAATCTGGGAGCATGCACCGTTAACGTTCAGCCATCGTAGTTCTTGTTAAAACCATCACGGGTGGAGAGGTGATTATCCGATACCGATCGGAACGCGCTGAACGACCAATTCTACCGGCGGCATGAGGTGGGGAATTTGAGGACCGTCGCTGGATGGCCCCAACGTGTTTCTGTAAACAAATTAACAACCACATACTTGAAGATAGAGTGGAAGATGACATGCATACAGCGGTCAAAGACGTGTTTGCTGTACTATGAATGTTCACGAGGCGAAATTTTTGTCTGGTAAATTTGGGTTCTGTGTTAAGTCGTTTGCTACGTTGTTCCGACGTCGAATATGCTGTATATTGCGTTTAAGAACTACGTAATCTGCGAAGCTCAGTTAAGCAACTTCACTCTAATTTCTTGCCGGTGGCTTCCCATCACTTGAAAATTGGAATTACCGTATGCATCTTCATCACGATTTGTGTAATTTTTATCTGGGGACCTACTGAAACAAAATTTGGTCTATTTCTTCTTAATTGGATATATGCATTTGTTGCAAAAAACTATTGTTGTCCACTTGGTAGAGACAGATATCGCTAAAAGGTAAGGTTCAAAATGAAACAAACAAGTCGTAAACTTAGCACATCAAGAGTAACAGGTTTAACCAACCCTATGCCGAAGTTACCAAAGGCAGAGGCGACCAGCCGTAACAGTTCGGTTAACAGGGGTTTTTGATTCACTTGGGACATTAAGCGATTGGTGTTCACATAATATCAACAAAACCCCGGCTATTCATCAGTGGTGATGCGTAATTCAGGACCTGGTTAATTTCAACTTGAGCATCGCTCGCACTTGATCACAGCCTTCGCATTCACACAGACTTTCCGACCAGCCTTCAACGAAAAGAAGTGCAAGGCTCAAGTTTCGTCTTTGTCAGAGCCCGTCAGTAGTGCACATCCTTACTACGGCCGAGACTAGAACTCCTAGTCGTGGGGTTATCGATTGGAGTTAACAAATCGTAACTGTACCTCTCATCGAGACTAGCGGGTAACCTGATCATCACTCATAAGCGAGTGGTTGAGCGTTAAGACATAGTAATTCAGTCGTGTCTAATGTGAAGTCACTGGTGTAGTGATCAATACGGTTAGCTCATTAAAATGTGACCGGAGTGTAAATTCCGGCCGTGACAAGGATATACGTTACTGACGAGCTTTAACAGGAGCGAAAATTGCGTCTAGTGCCTCTTTTTGGAAAAGGCCGGTTGAAAAGTATAAATGTAAAAGCCGTGATCAAATGTATGGTAATGAACCTGAAAATGTTCGACAGTAGTCAAAACGTCTTCCAGCAAGCAAAATCCCGGTTATGGCAGAAATATACATCATCGGTGAACCTGAAACGGGTAACACTCATGTCTAGCGCTTTGCGAAACAAATATGAGTGATGTTCGACTTGAAACCAACTAACTCCCCGACTACTCATCGGGAATAGTGATTAGTGCGCAGAGTTGGTGCATAAACCCACTGAAAGTCTAAATTTAAACAGTTAAGAGTAAAGTGCATACGCGTAACAGACAGACAGAAGCTGACCGCCATGTTATGACCAATAAAAAAGTGTACCAATGACTGACATTTACGCTTCACAACCACACAGCCCTAAGTCAAAGGTGAGAAGAGGGGGAAAGATAATCGATTTATGGAACCATTAGTGTCTAAACTTAAACAATCGAAGACAAGACGAGTGTATTTTGCAAGCAGACAGCGGAGCGGCAGATGAGAGTAAGGCGACATCCGTATAACGGACCTTCTCGTGGCTTCCGCTAATCCGACTCCTTAGTTGTTCTTAACTCGTGAACAACTGTAACAATAGAACGGCGGGAACCGACTAACAACCATCTTCCCTAACGCCTTTAGCTGCATAGCGTCGATGTGGATAACGGATACAACCCAGTGGTTAACGTACCAGCAACTAAGTAAACGCTTATTCAACTCGTACCTCACACTAGTGAGTAGAGACATCGGTAACTCGTTGGCATCAAGGACTGAGAAAGTGGAGAGTAGGTCAAACCTAGTCTATTCTACTGTTTCGACGTGGTTGTCAGGCTTGTGCACTGTATCGGTCTGGAAGGTTCTGCTCACCAGAGCCCCGGCTATACACGGTACAACTATCTCAGGCACCCCCGAGGAAACCAGTTGGAGTTCAGGTACAGGCAAAATCCTAGGATAAATTTATTTTTAAAGCTGTACCACTGTTGTATTTCGAAAGAGTAGAGGGGGTCAGGAAATGTATTCTCAAAAAGACACTTCGTCCACTTACAGGTTAACTGAGACCTTCGGCGCACTATCAAAGGAAGCCGAAGAAAGTTCAATGAGCTTCGAACGCCTGATTTGGTCTTTAGTGTATCTTCTGCAGACAGTAATAAACAGAATCAGACAGTAGTGTTCTGGGTCATGTGAACCTCTCACTGTCAAGTAAGTCAAAGTCTGGAGCGATTGGCCATATTTGAAAAGAGAGTTAATTTATCACCAACCGAGCGCATCGACTTGATAAACCGGCTGAACACTTTGAGCCGCAGTTTAACTGACTCGAACGACGAATTAGTGTGTTCTAAACGGCCCTCCGTCAAGGGGGGGACGCTGCCGCTTAGGTTATTGAGGCTTAATATTATTCTTGGACCGGATTTCTTCCCGCTTTCTCTTTTCAAGGATGGTGGGGGAGAAGTTGATGTCAGAATTGACAACACTCCTCCGGACGATTTAGAAAACGGAAGAGTTACCTCGTGGTTGCTACTTAGAGGTTCGCGGGATCATCGAATACACTAATGATTGTGGTCAAGCATGACAATCTGGAAGGTGCGTCTGAAGAATCCGATGTGCTTGGTATTGATTTTTCCCAGTACTAAAGTGATCGACATGAGGTAAGCAGATGACATTGTGCTGCTTGGTCTCTCTGTCGAAGACATACGGACCATGGCGCGCAAAATGAACGGTTAAGCACTTGCTGACTTTACCAACCCGCATCAGCTGTGGCATCGAAATGGCACCCAGGTGAACATGAAGGAAGGTGTACATAATGCATACGTGCATTCCGTTCTCATTTGGTTCGGAATCTTGGCCTGTTCATCAAGATGATATCAACAGAGTTGCTATATTTGACCCCGGTAGTTGTCACCAATTGGCCCATGCCAAGTGGGATTACTGCGCACGGGACGTATTAGTTCGTCAGGGTGCATTCTGGAAACTTCGAGATAGGCGACCAGTTGGTCATATCACCAAGCCGTACGGTCTACGACGGCTGAGTCACGTAATCCACGCACCAGCAGGCGTTTACAACACCGGAAATCACACAGAGAAAACCGACAGTTGGTTAGAATCGCAAGATGGCCAAGCAACGACAGAGTCAGGAGATATGAAGATTCTGGCTATTTGGTGCAGTAACGTGGGTAGCTGCCATCTGCTCTATCGAAAACCTTGTGTTCACTCAATTCGCGGGTGAAACAGACTATCCGAGATGGTGATTTATTTCAATGATATGCCTGCATTACTAGTAACGCTTGGGTCTCGAGTACAGTTAAGTTTTATTTACTTAGTTAAACCAACATAAAATATTTCACGTCACTGTTGCAGTGGGCGGTGGCCTGAACCACAGTACCTTCTAGTCAAGCTCATAGCATCATCATCATCATAGACAGCAATACATCAGTGGTTAACACTAATGCTTAACTGCCACACAACCATGAAGAAACAACAAACCCTATATAGAAAGAGAGAAGGAAAAAGAAGGGGACGNACTACATTATCTAACATCAAATCTACGTGGTCACAGCAATCCTGCAGAAGCACTTTACATTTTGAGGCTGCAGAGCGCATTCCGAAGTATTTTGCAGAACGCGAAATAGCGTCTAACATTACTTGTGCCGTCAGTGAGCGAACAAAAGCGCTCAAATATCGCTACCACCCCCTGGAGACACACTGGTGCCTACAGGCTGACCCGATTTGACACGTGCGAATACCCATGCGCCTGACCAGAAGGCACTTTGGCTCAGACAGCCGCTCACCTCAACAGTGAAATAAAATGTCCCACAAGAAGAAACTTTGCTGGAAATGTCACAATACTAATGATGCTGATAATAATAATAACAGTTTAGGCAGAAGAACTAGGAATGGTATGGACGCAGGTACACCACCGATTGAGATTCCGGTGATCACGAGAGCCCCAATCAAGCAGGTGACACCTGTCCACTTTGCCCAATGAAACAGTCTGGGTTTTCATATCTCTTGACAACGTTGCTGCTTGACTACCACGCGGTTCTCCCCCAGATGTTGGTCGTCTCAGTATTTAATGCCCGATACAGCAAACGATCAGATGGCGTGTGAAGTACGTGACCTAACCATCGCAGGCTGTGTAACGTGACCAGTTGACTAAGTGATCGCGCATCCCGAGCGTTCCGGAACATGTACTGGCGAACGGCCATGTTGCTCACGTGATCAACCCACTTAATGTGGGCTAAATGGTGAAGACAACGATGGTCAAATACGGCAAATCGGTTGACATCTTCCTNATTCCGAAGTATTTTGCAGAACGCGAAATAGCGTCTAACATTACTTGTGCCGTCAGTGAGCGAACAAAAGCGCTCAAATATCGCTACCACCCCCTGGAGACACACTGGTGCCTACAGGCTGACCCGATTTGACACGTGCGAATACCCATGCGCCTGACCAGAAGGCACTTTGGCTCAGACAGCCGCTCACCTCAACAGTGAAATAAAATGTCCCACAAGAAGAAACTTTGCTGGAAATGTCACAATACTAATGATGCTGATAATAATAATAACAGTTTAGGCAGAAGAACTAGGAATGGTATGGACGCAGGTACACCACCGATTGAGATTCCGGTGATCACGAGAGCCCCAATCAAGCAGGTGACACCTGTCCACTTTGCCCAATGAAACAGTCTGGGTTTTCATATCTCTTGACAACGTTGCTGCTTGACTACCACGCGGTTCTCCCCCAGATGTTGGTCGTCTCAGTATTTAATGCCCGATACAGCAAACGATCAGATGGCGTGTGAAGTACGTGACCTAACCATCGCAGGCTGTGTAACGTGACCAGTTGACTAAGTGATCGCGCATCCCGAGCGTTCCGGAACATGTACTGGCGAACGGCCATGTTGCTCACGTGATCAACCCACTTAATGTGGGCTAAATGGTGAAGACAACGATGGTCAAATACGGCAAATCGGTTGACATCTTCCTTTCGAACAGGCCACGTTTCCGTAATAGAGCAAAACAGAAAACTGACTTTCAGCGTCACGTGAAGGCGGGAACCATTAGTCAAATGAATGTGACTTCCGTATCCGACGACACAAGATAAGTCGAATCTGACTTCTGGTTTCTGTTCTCAGAGTAAGATTTACACTATTTCTGACAGAACAACGTAGCTGTGAACTACGAACCAAGCACCCTCATTCTAACAACTTGGGTAGATCGAAGGATTCAGTTCGTCAGTTTGGTATTGCCTTTGCACCTACTACCTAAATGTAACAAAACTCTCATCCTGTGCTGAAATGCTATGCTCGAAATGTGGCGGGCGTGATCCACACCTGAAGCAACAATTTCGCCACTGTCAGTGCGTTGTGCTCGGATACCAAACACACATCTCAGTCACTTCTCCTCTGGAGAAAAAGACTATGTTGAGCGATGAATGTGTACGCTATTATGGAGATGTGTGTTTGGTCTGCCCTAGAAGGTCAAGTAGGACGTCACAGAACGTATCCTTGTTAGCATCTGAACACCTGTCCGTTGGAGCATACGCCGATATGATGAATACGCGACACTTTTCCGAATTTTGTCGCCAGACTTAGGCCAATGTATTGAATCTGACTACATAAGCGACTGTTCGCTGGAATCCAATCGAGCAAACCGTCACTGTGAGATTGTCTTTGACGTAGTGTGACGGCCTGCGCATCTCAATGACCTTTCGGGCTAAAGTGGACGGTGTGGTGACCACAATAGAAGAGCTACTCATAACATGTAGGAGAACAGATAGAGATCTGAAAAACCAATCTCCTGGTCCTCCAGGTTGGGAGGTTGGAAGATTGTTGGCAACTCTTCCCAAAGAACGTACCGGTTCTGGTACACTGTCATTCACTCGCCGTCTTGCGGTACAGGCTTTTGAGCCAAAGGCTCTGGTTGAGAACCCGAATCGTTCTCCTCTCTAGGTCTGGGTGTCCTGGCAGTATGTCAACCATGAGTACACACAACAACAACATTTCCACATTGCATCAACCATCTCGCAGTGTAAACCGAGATCGCCCAATCTACTGCATACAACAGGGTGGATAGGTGAAAACACGTTATTGCTGACTTCTTGCCCACTGTCCTATCAAATTTCCCAGGCTCCTCTCGACCTCTACTTCGACTAATTGTACAGGTCCCACAACAGGTATAGCTAATCATAGTAACACTGTTTCGGCAAGTCCCATTTCTTACCATACAGCCTCAGGCTCCCCTCGTCCCTTGCTTAGACCTAGAATGCAAACTAATACAGATGCTCTCTCAAACAGATACGTTAACACGCCACTATCGCACAAACGTTCGATTCGTCAAATGTCGACGTCTGATGTATTCTGGAGACTAGAATCCAGGACAGTAGTCAACGTATGAAACTAACACCATCCACACTGTCTACCCGATGCTGGCTATACACTTCGGGTGACTCCACAGCTGCCACTATCGGTCAGGCTGGAGTAGGCATAGTCCTCAGCTTGACGACAGCAGCCGCTATTTTTAGCCAGCACTAGTTTTGAACACCGTGCGCGTCATTGTTACACTTGACGCTCTTCTTCTCCAAATAAGGCCTGGTCTCAGATAGACCACATAGCTGTTGGTTATAGGTGGCGAAGTTCCATTCAGAACAGTCGTTCTTATTGGGGCAAGTACTTGGATTCAGAACATGCGCGGGTACGTTACCGTTTCTTACCTTTGCTGGACAACGAGCCCATCGACAGCAACGGCTGGCTGTTGAGAAACTGACTATGCCGTCGGTAAAGCACAAACACCAAACCAGCTTAGAAAGAAGGCTTAGAAGTTCTCACGTCAAAGATCCTTATTGCTGTTGCACACAAATCTCAGGGGCCATTCATGAAGCAGGTACTGTAGCATGCAGCATGGGGGTTCGTGGGTCGAACAAACGGTGGATCTCGGAGAAGGCCCTGGAGTTGTTAGAAGCCAGACGAAACATTGCTTCTGACAGCTCACATAAATCTGGGAGTGACATCCGTACGGAGCTGAAGCGTAGTTTGATTGCTGGCCAACAGGGTCGGCTAATGAAAAAAGTTGAGAAAATGGAAACCGGTTTTACTTCAGAGAACACCGGCAGACTTTTCAAGCTTATCCGTAATACTGGTTTAAGACGACCGTCTGTCAGTGAAACCATCAGCGAGGGAAATGGGACATTCACCTACAGTAAGTCCAGAAGGTTAGAGCGGTGGGCGGAACACTGAGAATCGATTTAGCTGACCTCCTGTTTCTACTGTATTGTCGTCACAAACTCGTGGTGTAGCACCCTAGTTAGTAGACTGGGGTCCACAAGTGGATTCCGGTTCTTAAACGTGATAAGGCTGCTGGCTCAGATGATCACGTGCCGGCACTCATCAGAGATGGGGAGGCGTTATTGGAGGCCTTCACGCAGTTACTCTAAATTTTGTGGACAACGGAGACCATCCTTCCTTGCTGGGGTCGATCGATAACAGTTCCCATATTTATGAGAAGGGTCCGTGGTTCTCGCCGAAACCATAAAGGAATCAGCTTGGTCTCGGCCACTTCTAGGGTTCTGGCATCCATTACACTCCGTTGACTCACTGCAGCTCGGGAGGCGAACAGTAAAGAACAGACAGGGCTTTACTCTGGGCGGGGACATATTGGTCAAATTTTCACTCTTCGCAACTTTTGGAGCAGTGTCGTGTATACCGCCGGCCAACAATTAGTGTATTCCTGGGCTATGAAAGTGTATTCGATTTGGTGGATCGATCTACATTTTTAGAGTCGCATAAACACAGAGGTGTATCGACCAAGTATGTGAACATACTGTCCGCGCTTTGTTCTCATACTTCATCTCAGAATAAGGTTTACGGTGAACTGTCTGACAGTTTCAGTATCATAAGTGGCGTACGTTAAGGATGTCCGCTCTCACCATTTTTGTTTAGTTTCGTCATAGACGAAATAATGGAGGATTGTCACCGGCACTCACAGGAGGCCGGTGTGGACCTCCTACCTGGTGAAAGACTAACTGGTCTTGATTATACGGACGTCATGGTGTTGCCGCTTGACAAGTTTCAAGCAGCACAAGCAACGCTGCGTTCTGCTGGATACTTCTGAATGCGCTTTGCAGCCTGAAAATGCAAAGTGCTTCCGCAGAATTGCTGTGATCACGTAGATTTGATGTTAGATAATGTGACCATGGAGGTTGTTGACCGATTTGTATATCTGGGAAGCTGCATCAGCGGTGGCGGAAGTGTAGGGAATGAAATAGAAGCGCGCATCTCTGAGGCTTAGGTGGTATTCGCTAATCTGGGGCATCTCTGGCTAGAGAGAGGTATTTTTCTGAAGCTTGAAGGTGAGGGCCGTATTACTTCACGGTAGCGAAACCTGGCCGCTCAGGGTAGAAGACGTGAACCGTCTTCAAGTATTTGACCACCGATGTCTGCGTTCAATCGCTCGTATCGGGTGGCACCA
>QNGE01002982.1:0-51634 GCA_008508345.1 Paragonimus westermani | reverse complement strand
GTTGTTTCTTCATGGTTGTGTGGCAGTTAAGCATTGGTGTTAACCAATAATGTATTGCTGTCGATAACGGTGATGACGAATCGAGCAAACACTGTTCTGCTCTGGATCTCAGTGCCATTCCCACTCCACGAGGTTTGGCTTCGGTGTCACCGGATACCCTGAGAGAGAAGCGTTCGAATGGACACCTATCTGGGGGCGAGTGCAAGTGGATGGCGGTGCTAATATGGCAGACTCGCATCTTCGACACGCAGCACACTTTACGCTCCAGATTTGAGAGAATACTTGTCATGGCAGTCTGCTGACCGACCTCTCAGGAAGTGTGGACACTGAAGGGGTCTATGTTTATCAGTTGGCCTGGCTTTAGAAAACAATTATCGCCCGAACGCACAGAGAAGGTAGAAAACTGGAGGGTTAAGCAGGAGAAAGTCGTAGTGGTTGAATAATGTCATTGTCAGGAGAACACCAACATGATACTTTTCCGGTCCTTTATGGGTGTTGACTAGATGAACCCCACCCTGAGTTTCTGACTCAAAATTCTGACGTGCAAGACAGCAGGACACAAGGTTTTTTCGGGGGACCGACCTTATCCGCAGCCAATGACTCACTTAGCAGTGTGGGGCTTACGAAGCCCGAGGCTGCAGTGAATAGTACACTAATGTCTGATTCTGAACATTGCTGCGCGTAATGGGTGCATTCGAAGCTATGATCAGACATTTGTATGGTACCGGACGTTTTTCGGCCGTATTGGATAATACGCTGGCGGTCACGGTCAACCGTAGGGCAATCGGAGTGTTCCTTATTTGAGAAGACCGTTTCCGACCCCAATCCTCCTGATTCAGAAGAGAGCAGTTCCGCGCAATGATAAAAGGTAGTCCGGCTGTACACTTATAGGATCGTGCCTCATTTCGTACGCACTTCTATGCGACCAGTAATGCGACATACAACCTTGTGAGTGTAATTGGTTTTTATCTGACTGTTCCCTTTGGCCTGTCTGACAAAGTTGCGCCTGGAAGGACCGAAATCCTAATCAGCATAGCCTTCTAGATCGGTGCAGCACATAAGCCTGACCACCACATAAAGGTAGCAAAACATGTCAGGAGAAAAGAAAATCCAAGTTGGATAGCGATAATCAAATATATGTGTGGGATTCATGCCCTTAATGCTGAACAAGCACGCTTCGCAGCCATTAGGCGACTCTGCCTAAAATTCATGTTGATTAAATTTGAAGAAAGCCTACCCAAACGGTACCGCTACCTTGCGCTATGTCTACTCTATTGTATTTGGAGGAGCTGCCGGAAATGGGGGTCGGCAGGAAGCTGAGTCGCGTTCGGAGAACACAGTGTACGGGAAACCATCAATATATATTCCGATATATACCCTGCGTGCAGTAACAGATGAAGCGACCAGGTTTGTGGGGTGGAATGGGTGTTGCAGTGTTGTGGAAGACCACAGCTATATGCTGGCTAGGACAGTGCCCAAACCAGTCTTCAATTTAAAAGTGTGACGCAAGGAAGGAAGCAGTTGGCAACAGACTAATGTTGAGACTGGTTTCCTGACTAAGAAGTCAGTCTCATTTTCATTCAAAACCTGTAATCTATCAGCCGTACACCTACTTATCTGTCTGCCGAAACCAACTTTGCCAGCGTGATTATCATCACATTGCCCGATTCAATTCGAAAGTCCACTGGAATGCGTAGTTCGCCACAGTGTTAAGGCCTAACCTCTTTAGTGTACTATATTAGAGTAACGCAATATCTACCTCTTCGCTTTCCTGTCTCCATTGTTGTTAGCAGACAACAAACATACACTAAATAATGGTCTTTAACATGTAAACATCTATTAAACTGAGTAACTGTTCCGCTGTTGGCTAGCACACAGTACACGATACGTATCTACGGTATACAGCATGCGAAATAGTCAAACGGAACCAACTTTGAGAAGTAACATTCTTAAGTGTTCTTCCCGCTTTTTCAATAATTGCCGAAGCATACGATCTTGTCCGTCGTCAACAAATGCCACGCTGTTGTCTGCTGCTGATGGTGGCGAAGAGGTTGGTGGTTTTGTGGATTGTGAGGTGTCAGCCAGACCTGCACAATGGGCTGCGGTGTCGGTTGTTAGGAGCGGTTTGCTCGCTGTCACCACTGAAGCGGAGGCCACAGCGGCAACAGCCTCGGCCTCCAACGCTGCCTGCTCCGCACGAGCCAGCCGCATCGCGCGCCGCTCAGCCACAATCGCATCGTGACGTGCCTTCAAGAAAGCGGTAGATTAATGCAACAATCAGTAGGTACAAACCTAAATGGTAATCATGACCAGTAAAGGTATTTCAATTAAATACAGCTATGGACTGTACCATACCGGAGAGTACATACACAGGGCTTCTTCCAATATCAGGAGAAATATATTTACTGGGACGCAAGTCTACTGAACAAGCAAGCTGCGACTAGTTTCTTCAACCCGATACAGATTGATCACTCCACAGTAGGTTGTAAATCAAACAGGCAATCGCAGCTAGGTGCATCATTGGCTCACGAAATACAGCCAGAGTGGGGAAGAGCCGATTGCATACTCCAATCAGAGCCTGAATAACATAAGACGCTTTTCAGGACCATTACCAATATACACATTACTGAGATACACGATCACTAGTGTTAACGATCGTGTGAAACAGTGGTAACGATTTACTAAAAGATAAACCAGCAACAAAAACCATATTTATACAAAAAAGTAAAGTCCACTAACAAGTACAACATACACGTTTAACAGCGACTATAACATCTCAATAAATCTTTACGCTAAGCTAGCAAAAAAGCACTGTAATACCTTTTCCAGTTTGTTACGTCTGGGCGACATTTTTGCGTCCCTATATTGGTGCTTTGTTTCTCGTATTGAGGTGTCTTAATGGAGTTACTTGGTATCGTTCTAAGTCCACAGATTGACCAAAACTAAGCGGACTACACAGGCTCAGCGCGGGGGATTCCACTAACAGGCCTCCTAACCGAGCTAGGTGTGCAAATGGTAACCAAAACATACCTAATTACTCTGAAAAACAGGGAGCGTTCGCAATAAGCCGCGAATAAGGAGACCGAAGACGACAGTAGCAGATGAAGCGACACCAATAATGTTGTAATATGTGGGGGGATGTCCCAGCATAGCTGTCGAGGCAACGGCTTCCTTATGGAGAATAGGGGCCAGATACAATTTGCAAAGAAAAAACGAAGTTAACCATTTCTAACGCCTTAAGATGGCGGATACGGGACCTTATAGGCGCTTTTGCAGCTGGACAGTGACACAGTGAACGGTATTCAGTTGTGGATGTGCGTTTCGCCTCAACGACTAGCCATTTAGAACACGTCACTGAGCAGTTGAGAATAATCGCTTGTTTGGACGGTCCATACTCAGCATTAACGGCAGTTTGGTGTTTTTGGTGGGCGCACGACGAGGAAAATCAGATTAGTTTGCATACATTCTAATAGATGACACAAAGTTATAAGATGTTTTGCCGCAATCTACTCGCAACCAATCAGCAACTACACTCACTGGTGTACGGAAACTATTTTACGACTAAGACCACGTCACCTTCGATGGCGCAGTCGAAGCTCAACTCCAAGTTGGTGATGGACCATAAGAAATATACCTTTATGGCTTCATCCGTTCCGCTATCGCAACCAGACTGGACTTTCACGCGATGTGACGGCTCGTGCAACTCGATGACCTATCGGGCTAAAGTAGACAGTGTTGCCACCACACCGACAGACTCACTCATGTCAGACAGGCCAATAAGTAGAGATCAGACAAATCACAGTCATATGGTCCACCCCACAAGGTTGGCACCTTTCCCCGTAAAAAGTACCAGTTCTGGTACACTGTCATTCACTCGCCGTCTTGCGGTACAGGCTTTTGAGCCAAAGGCTCTGGTTGAGAACCCGAATCGTTCTCCTCTCTAGGTCTGGGTGTCCTGGCAGTATGTCAACCATGAGTACACACAACAACAACATTTCCACATTGCATCAACCATCTCGCAGTGTAAACCGAGATCGCCCAATCTACTGCATACAACAGGGTGGATAGGTGAAAACACGTTATTGCTGACTTCTTGCCCACTGTCCTATCAAATTTCCCAGGCTCCTCTCGACCTCTACTTCGACTAATTGTACAGGTCCCACAACAGGTATAGCTAATCATAGTAACACTGTTTCGGCAAGTCCCATTTCTTACCATACAGCCTCAGGCTCCCCTCGTCCCTTGCTTAGACCTAGAATGCAAACTAATACAGATGCTCTCTCAAACAGATACGTTAACACGCCACTATCGCACAAACGTTCGATTCGTCAAATGTCGACGTCTGATGTATTCTGGAGACTAGAATCCAGGACAGTAGTCAACGTATGAAACTAACACCATCCACACTGTCTACCCGATGCTGGCTATACACTTCGGGTGACTCCACAGCTGCCACTATCGGTCAGGCTGGAGTAGGCATAGTCCTCAGCTTGACGACAGCAGCCGCTATTTTTAGCCAGCACTAGTTTTGAACACCGTGCGCGTCATTGTTACACTTGACGCTCTTCTTCTCCAAATAAGGCCTGGTCTCAGATAGACCACATAGCTGTTGGTTATAGGTGGCGAAGTTCCATTCAGAACAGTCGTTCTTATTGGGGCAAGTACTTGGATTCAGAACATGCGCGGGTACGTTACCGTTTCTTACCTTTGCTGGACAACGAGCCCATCGACAGCAACGGCTGGCTGTTGAGAAACTGACTATGCCGTCGGTAAAGCACAAACACCAAACCAGCTTAGAAAGAAGGCTTAGAAGTTCTCACGTCAAAGATCCTTATTGCTGTTGCACACAAATCTCAGGGGCCATTCATGAAGCAGGTACTGTAGCATGCAGCATGGGGGTTCGTGGGTCGAACAAACGGTGGATCTCGGAGAAGGCCCTGGAGTTGTTAGAAGCCAGACGAAACATTGCTTCTGACAGCTCACATAAATCTGGGAGTGACATCCGTACGGAGCTGAAGCGTAGTTTGATTGCTGGCCAACAGGGTCGGCTAATGAAAAAAGTTGAGAAAATGGAAACCGGTTTTACTTCAGAGAACACCGGCAGACTTTTCAAGCTTATCCGTAATACTGGTTTAAGACGACCGTCTGTCAGTGAAACCATCAGCGAGGGAAATGGGACATTCACCTACAGTAAGTCCAGAAGGTTAGAGCGGTGGGCGGAACACTGAGAATCGATTTAGCTGACCTCCTGTTTCTACTGTATTGTCGTCACAAACTCGTGGTGTAGCACCCTAGTTAGTAGACTGGGGTCCACAAGTGGATTCCGGTTCTTAAACGTGATAAGGCTGCTGGCTCAGATGATCACGTGCCGGCACTCATCAGAGATGGGGAGGCGTTATTGGAGGCCTTCACGCAGTTACTCTAAATTTTGTGGACAACGGAGACCATCCTTCCTTGCTGGGGTCGATCGATAACAGTTCCCATATTTATGAGAAGGGTCCGTGGTTCTCGCCGAAACCATAAAGGAATCAGCTTGGTCTCGGCCACTTCTAGGGTTCTGGCATCCATTACACTCCGTTGACTCACTGCAGCTCGGGAGGCGAACAGTAAAGAACAGACAGGGCTTTACTCTGGGCGGGGACATATTGGTCAAATTTTCACTCTTCGCAACTTTTGGAGCAGTGTCGTGTATACCGCCGGCCAACAATTAGTGTATTCCTGGGCTATGAAAGTGTATTCGATTTGGTGGATCGATCTACATTTTTAGAGTCGCATAAACACAGAGGTGTATCGACCAAGTATGTGAACATACTGTCCGCGCTTTGTTCTCATACTTCATCTCAGAATAAGGTTTACGGTGAACTGTCTGACAGTTTCAGTATCATAAGTGGCGTACGTTAAGTTTAGTTTCGTCATAGACGAAATAATGGAGGATTGTCACCGGCACTCACAGGAGGCCGGTGTGGACCTCCTACTTGATGGAAGAACACTCACTGACCTTGGTTACGCTGACAAGATGTTGGTGTTTGACAAGTTCTCAACAATACGATCAATGCTAAATGCCACTGCGTACTCTGTTGACTACTTGGGGATGCGCTTTGCAGGCTCGAAATGCAAAATGCTTCTGTAAGCTTGCTGTGGTTACATAGATTTAATATTACATAATGAAGTTATGGAGGTTGTTGATCGATTTTTGCATTTAGGAAGTTGTGCTAGCGACGGCGGAGGTGTAGGTAATGAAATGGAAGCGTGTATTCTGAAGGCTAGAGGAGTATTCGCCAATTTCTGGCAGCCCTGGTGACAGAGAGGTATCTCTCAGAGGCTCAGAGGTCGCGTGTATAAAGCGACAGTGGCCGCTCCAGATAAAGAACGGGAACCGTCTTCAGGTATTTGACCACCGATTTCTGTGCTCGATCGCTCGTATCCGATGGTACCTATGAGCATTTAACGGAGGTTAGGAAGCGGGTATTTGGTGGCGATTGTCGAACGAACTCCCTCGTTCAATGCCTACATTTACACAGACTTCGATGGTTAGGTCATATACTAAGGATGCCTCCTAGTTGTCTGCCACATCGAGCACTCCTTGTCGATCCTGCGGCCAACTGGCTTAAGCTGCGAGGTAGACAGATGATGACCTGGCGCAGAGAAATTAAATCGTTCACGAAGGGATTAGGTGCTGTAGGTTGGGTTCGCCTCCCAGGCTGGGGACCTCGTGACTCACAGAGTCGGTGGTTGGAGACTTTAGGTGAGATGGTGGCTAATCGAGGTCAACGGCGTGAATGTTGTCGTTGTTTGGCCGAGTTGTTTGTGAGGCGAGTACACTGGGAGCCGTAGGGAAGCCGTCTTGCTGATGATAACTTACTTTCACTTGCAGCCCGGTTGTTTGTTTACAAGACGTAGGCACTTTGATTTTGAATGTTTGAATATAGACGCAGCTGTTTTTAATCGTTAGTTTCCTTGTTTCTTTTTCCTTCTTCTGTCTTGTACAGGGTTTCCTTTTTTCTTCCTGGTTGTGTGGCAGTTTAGCATCAATGAGGACCAGTGATGTATTACTGTCTCGGATGAGAATGATCGCTCGTTCCAGCCACGAAGTTTGAGGGGTTCTATCGCTTATTAGTCGTTCGGATCGACACACGTATTGCGGCAGGCGAGCTTTGATGCCCAGTACAACAATCTTAGGTGTATACGGGATATGGCGTTTGAGTAGTGTTACAGAATCACTCGAGTTAGACGATCCGCATACAACACTTGTACTGAGTGTCAGATGTCCTTCGTTTATCGCATGCCTCCGCTACCCCATATTGTGCACACCACCTGGATAAATAATTACCTCGACGAGTTTCCAACACTCCCAATTCGGTCAGCTGTAACGCAAAGTTCAAAGTTCCAAAGTCCACCTAACAAACAATGTGACGACACGCAGCATTCGGTGTAGCCTACGAACACTGTAAGGTTCATGCCTTAAATCTCTAACCCACTTGGTCACCCTTGTCTTTCAAACTGAATCTGAACAGGACACTCATTCGTGTTGATCTGGCAGCATATTTCGGGTAAGTAGCTAAAAGATTACATCTTCTATGGGGTCTCCAGAACATAAATCACGCTGCAGTGAAATTCTCAGTAAACCAGCCGTCGAATTTACTGTTCCGTATTACTTCATAAGGCGCAAACAAGTTGTACTCACAGTTTTATCCGATGTAACGCACTCGCTCAGGTTGGATTATCTAAACACGTTTCTAAATTTTGAACTGGATCCAAATAACTTCTCGATACATTATGAAAAAGCCGTACTTATTAGCTAACATCAGGTTTACGCCTTGTATGCTACCTCTTGCTTAGCTCGACTGTAGCACAAAGACGGTCCTGTTATGAATGAATTTACTAGGTTGGATGGATCTTTGTTTAAATGGCGGTTCACAAAACTGCCATTATGATTATTAGTACTGTCCGATTCAAGCTTGAGTTGATGATTCCCCATCTATGAATATGTCAAAAGATGAAAATTTACTTCCCGAGAAAAATAAAGCGTGTTGTTTAGTTGACGTGGTCTGCCTTGTGATTTCGTTTAGCCACCGGCAATCCTGTTACGCGCCAGATGCAACAAACGATCACCCGACAAGCTCCGATTCATGTTGTTAGGCCAATCGTTGACAAGGAACCCTAGGTCCTTCAAATACACACAGACCGGCCAAGGCTTCACTGGAGATCAGCAAACATATAAAATAACGCGAATGGGTTCTAGGCGGATGGATAATGTAGCCGTGATCCTGAGTATTCTGGACTGCGCCAGTCTGGTTCGTCATACTGAGGCACGCCAATCAAAAAATTCAATGAACATGTATGTTTTCATCAAATGCGAAGTTCATTCTAACGAACCAATGCGAATATTCAGGCCCTCGATACACAACAAAAGATGGCTTCAATGAAAAGGCACGTGTGTTTGCGCGGAGCGCTATGCTCTACAGGTTACACGGCTGGAGATACTAGCACAGATTGTGGTTATTTTTGTTCGGTGGCGTAAACATTACCCTTGTATAATCGAAGAAACTGCGAAGTAAGGATAAAAACAGCAAAATTTGCAAGGAGGCTAGCGGAAGCTGCCATATTTCCGTCCACGGGTCCACGTTGTAGAATTTTCAAATGTGAGCTGAAGACTGTAAACGAAGTCCTATCCATCCTCTCTGTTTCACCTCCCAACTGGGGCGTTTTAATGTCTTTGCATTACGACAGTTAATCGATAGCATTCGCTGGAATCCGAGTATCCGTTTTCGATCAACGGTGTCCCTGAAGCATTAGAGACGTGCGGTGGGAGCACTGCATCAGCAATGACGAACTTCGCTGATTTCTTCGGGACAGATAAGCTCTGCCGACCATTGAACATTTTGAGCTCGTCTCACAGGATTCGTTGCCTTGGTCATATCGTACGAATGTTAACTTATTGCTTACTAAACCGTGCCCTATTTGCGACCGGTGGGCTATGCTGGATACTTCAGCTCGGTTGTCAGCGCAGGGCTTGGGCTAGGGGTGTGAAGGCACTTACTCTGAAGCTTGCTTCAGTAGGGCGCTCCCAGTTGTCTGGCTGTGGTCCACAGAACACTGAAACCTCTGGTTGAGGACGGTGTCTCAGATACCGAAGTTCAGAAGCCAGTGGCGCTTGTGCTGCGAGTCTCTGTGTGCTTTGTCGTAACTTTTTTAAAGCTCTACATTTTCGCCCTCTTCACCTCACGAACTACCCTTCATTTTTTCTCATACTGTGGCGCGTTTGCTGCCTTTCGTAGCCTTTTTGCATGTCAAATATATACTGTATGTACATATTTTGCATCATATATATGCTCGTCATTAATGAATAGCTGTTGTTGATGACGATGATGAACTTACCTGAATTCTGGTCAGAAGAAATGTGATCAGACGAATAGCCTCCACTTTCCGAACGGCAAGCAAACGACGTCGCTCATCAAGCAAAATTTTCTGTTTCACTAATCTGTCTTTCTCTCGTTTACAGCGTTCAAGGGCCTGCGGGTTTTAGAGAGAAATGGATTCGATAGGTGATAGCGAATAGCTATGCCGACATCCACAGAAGTAGGAGAAACAAATGGGTAGAAATATTGAAGAATCCGGACCAAATTCATTCAACCAGAACACTCTAAACAAGGAGTAATAACACTGAGGACGAAGGTCAGCTTTTAGTAAGTTTTGGTGCCCAATAATGCGGACCAGCTGAGAAAGGATTAATTGTAGGCGAATATTCGGAAAATTTGCCTTGAGAATTACCTCAAATACTGGATTACTGCAGTTTGCAATCAATCTATAAGCGGTTAGACGGTCTTGAAAATCTGCGTAACGGACACGTTAGTGACCAGGCAAAGATGGACGCATCATTAAGTACAAGAACGTCAAATGAAATCCAGGTTACGAACACAGTGACAAACACAATTAAGATCGGACCTGACCCCAACAGCGACAAGGGTGAAAATTATACATGAAAATACTGGAGAAAGTATGGCTGATTAGAAGAAAACCCAGCTTAGTGCAATAGTGCTATGTCGAATGACGCTTCCAACCGGCTATTTAGACGGTAATGAGATCTACCTAGCGAATAGTACTTACCGAATCTACACAGAAGGATTTTGAAGGTTCAATAGGGCTTACAACGGTTATGTGCACCTGACTCCGCAGTTGACGGTGTTACAAGAATACAAAAATAAAGAGAACATGAAGACGTTCTTCTCCGAAATATATTAGAAACATAAAATATAAGGCGGGGGAAAATAGAATGTAGAAAAACAAGTATGGTTCCGACAATGACACTCACTCATGTAACAAACAAACATCGGCAGACGATTTGCTAACACTGACATTAAAGGTCGTCCATCAATCCCTAACTGTGCAGATGAGGACGCTGTTTCCAAACTGCATTACGCTTCACCTAAGGCCACTTACTGACGACGTTGGCATGCCAGATTCGGGCAAGAGGTCCCAGATTGGACACTCCAACACTCAAAGGATACTGGTTGCATTTCAGGCAACCCACCAGGTGTGCAGCTTTCAGAGAGAGACCTGTGATAGCGAAAAACGCCTCGGAGAACAAAACAGCTAGTATAGCATCCTGTACGCCACACCAGGATTACTCCTTTCTGAGTAAAGGGCCGAGGCGTTAAAACAGGCTTTGTAACCCAACTTTTTAGCTGGATAACTCAGTAACGGCACGGTCGGCAAGCACTAATATTTAGCCAACGGTGAGGGCGTACCAATGGGGTGAACTTCAGGGAAGAGCCCTCTAAATGAAAATTACCGAACGATCCAGTTGATATTCTACATTTGGCGTTTTCTCATCAAGGAGGAGCTGTTAGAAAACAGGCTGAGATTTGAGCTCGTAGGTCACAATAGGGGGTGATGGATCCAAGCTGTCCCTTAAAATGTATCCAGTACACAACACTTCACGCACAGAGGGGGTCTAAATGTTCCGAGTGATGTGCATCCTAAAACCACCATTCAAATATCAGCTTTGTTATCATTGGTGAATATTTCCAGGGATGCGTCGCAGTCCACAGAAACCTTAATACAACCAGTCATCAATACACTAAACATCATATAACTAGCCGGCAGTAACGATGGGACAGTCACCATGAGAAGCGTGTTCAAATCGAGTCCACTGGATTATTCTTTTCCGGCAGTGCAGTGGTATTCCTCTATATGAAAGTGGGTGTGCAAATAGCGCATCATTATCTAGAACATTTCTTCGAATATACAGAAATAGCTATGAGTGCTAATTGAATGATTTGCTGGGTTGTGTACAGGAAGACTGGGTCGAAAAGTAAGACAAATTCAGACTATTCAGCCTTTATATTTCATCAGGTTTTGTTGTGATTACGACAGATGAGCGGCCAGAAAGGTTAGTTATCTCGAACAAGCATCAGCTACTAGCCATTTTCCTACATAAGATACTTCTAGAAATAAACGGGTAAATCGTTTTCCAAGTGCACCCGCGTGTATGTTGTGCAGTGCAGTAATTGCCGATTAGCACTCAGCTATCCACCAACGCAGCACAGTACCCTATAACAACACAGAAAGAAAGTTCTACTGGAAAGCAGTGAGAGCTAAGTCAACGAATTCTTAAGTAATTTAATCAGCAACAGCTTGCAACATACAGACCAACCACCCATAAGTAACTGAGATAAATGTGTGACGAAACTAAAAGACAACCATGCAAAGTTTGCAACACCTACTGACGACATCTCAGATCCTGAAAGCTTGCATAAATCATGCAGAACAGGCACAGAATCATATGCAATGAACACTTATCCTCACCCGCTGCTTTTTTCGTTCTGCTCTAGCCGCACAGTTAGCCATTTGCTCGGCTTCCATGGCCAGAGCCTCGGCTCGACGGCGTTCCTCTGCTTTGCGATTCGCATCTTCTATGAGCCGTCGCTGTCGCGCTTCAGCCTCCGCCTGGGCCTCAGCCTCTTTACGCTGACGCAATGCAAGCTGTACCAGCCTCTGGCGTTCCGTCTGACGCGTTTGAATGGACGATCTGGACAAGTGCTTGGTTCTGTCAAAGTCGATCTGAAGATCGTGGACGTGAGAAACAAAGCGGAGATGTGTGGACAGAGTTCCAATTAAACTGTGAGGTACCGCATAGTTCATGACAGTATGACACCAAAAGATACTGCCGGCCTTATAAGAATATACGCTAAATTGGCTGGAAGTATTCTTGTGCACCAGCTAGGGGTAGACGTGAAAACAAATAAGTCGGCCGATTAAAACGAAAGACAAGAATGGAACAATTAGGTCACCAACTTTAAACTCGCCGGATTACTTGTAGGTGTCTACGGAAACGATCTAGACATCACGGTAACGTTTTCGCATTAGCAATCACCACGTCACATCACAGAAGCCAAGTGCTCAAACAGTAAGTGCTCTCATCGTTAGTGATAGGTCGTCAACGGTTTATGTTGATGATTAGGTACGACAGGATCACGAGGAAACAAATAGCCCAAATCAATAGGTAAAAAGAGGGATAGGACTTAAATTACAGGCTATATACGCCTAGACATCTGACAAAGAAGAAAATGGGTTATACGCGAAAACAACGCGATATCAGTATGACAGCAGCACACTGTAGGTTTAACCGCCCCCGTGTCAATATTTCAAAGACATAGCGGTGACAGTTAGTTCAATGAACCCCATTACTCATCACCCTTTCTGCTTTCCCCAGCCATAGGATGTGTGAATCATGGGAGTCAGGAGGCGACCGTGACCTACAAAGACCAAGTGTACTCATATCTATCCTCAATTTTCTTAGCCACGTCGTCACTTGTTCACTTCGAACCTTACGCTAGTCTGTTGTGGCGTGAATGATAACTGAGTGGCAGCATCAATAAACTATCCGGGTGTCCTAGCAGCAACTAGATATATACAAATTATGCTGCAAAATATCTGCTTCTTAATCTTATTGTTGTTATTAAGTCAGTGCTACTTGATTCGTATGGTGAAATGTACATACAGATGGTCGGCAATATTGCCGTGAAGGCCGCTCTACACACCCGCCTCCTAAGCTTCAAGATAGCCTACTTATAAAAGAATACCATGAAGTCGGAGGTACCAGCAAATACTTAGTTCTTACGCACTCGACATTTCTAAGGCAGTTTCCTAAGTATATCAACTAGTCAACAGTCCCCATAACATTAGCTGGGATTAAGCATATGTAACTAGAATGGTTTTGCAGAAGCACTTTACATTATGAAGCTGAAAAAGGGTGCTGGTCAGAACGCGTGATATCATTTAACACTATCTGTGCCCGTTTAGCACCACTAAAGAATAACACCTTGTTTTCAGAACAGTTTAAACCAACTGGTCTATCAAATGTGTCTACACCGGCAGCCTACGGATGCCTCAAGAAACCTTTCAGCGCTTCACTTGCGGTGGAACTATCAAACTCTGCAACCCCCAAGTGGGCGCCCAAAAGAAATTCACACAGGTCCCACACCTCCTGTGGCCAGCCAGCCATG
Organism: Paragonimus westermani; assembly: GCA_008508345.1. Lineage (NCBI taxonomy): Eukaryota > Metazoa > Platyhelminthes > Trematoda > Plagiorchiida > Troglotrematidae > Paragonimus > Paragonimus westermani. The sequence continues at coordinate 38,126 of QNGE01002982.1, read as the reverse complement.
TGTCAACCGTCTGAAACTCAGCTGTCCAGTAACCCGATTAACACGTTATCACACACCGGTCACGATTCATGTAAACACAATACACACACAAACCCACGACCACCCGGGTAGACAGTCATCTCCAGTTTCCATAACCATAAGCATTACGTATAACCATACTTCTGTTTTATATATACGTCCAACGAATCCCTTTTAACTGTACATGCCTGATGAGGATTACCGAAAACAGATGTTTGCAACCTCGAATTTTTATAGGCAGGACGATGCTGTCAGGGAAGCGAGCCTTTAACCCCGGTTAGTTATCCACTGCGTTGTCCAAACATTTATCGGTGTATTGTATTAACGCTCCTATTGCTCTGGATAGATACAATGCGCTTCAGATTGCGCTCAGTATGATCATAACACATGAAACAGACGTGATCGAATTACACGTGACATCCCGTCAGGTGTCGTCTAATAAACAAAAGCACCTGTTGGGGTCAACAACAATAAACGAACAAAGCAAGTGAAATTTACTCTACGTTAATCCGAAGTAACATCACCATGTCGACAGAACAGTCTAGTCACGCGTCCAAAGTAAGACTACACGTTCAGACTTGACACTATCAGATGTGCAAAGTGCTGCTTCAAGACTGGAGCATTTCCACCCCTACTTTCTTTATTGCAGGTAATCCGCTTGAGACTGTGGACAGTTTTACATACTTAGGTAACACTATCTCGTCAGCCTGTAATATTGTTGATGAGATATCAGCGAGGATAGCAAAGATACAAGTTGACTTTGCCAAACTGTGTCATGTGTGGCGTCGAAAAGACGTTCGGTTGTCGCTGAAAGGAAGGGTATATAACGCCTGTGTGCGTTACATTTTGCTGTACGGTTCAAAAACGTGGTCTGTTCACAAGGAAGATATCAGCAGGCTTGCTGTGTTTGACCATCGTTGTCTCCGCCACTTGGCCCACATTAAGTGGACTGATCGCGTGAGCAATCTGGCAATTCGCCGGGGCGTATTCCGGAACGCTTAGGATGTGCGATCAATTGGTCAACTAATTGCGTTGCACANACGAGATATGAAGACTTTGACTGCTCCATTGAGCAAAGTGGGCAAGCATCGCCTGCCTGGATGGGGGTCCTCGTGATCACTCAAACCGCTGGTTAGATACGCTATCCGAGATGGCGATGTGTCGCAGTCAATGGCGAACCTGTATCCATGCCATTTATAGTTCTTCCGTTTAGTCTTCTTTAATATTTGTTGACCTTTGTAGTAGTTTCCTTCTAAGATATTCCACGTCACTGTTGAGATGAGCGGCGGCCCGAGCCACAGTACCTTTGGTCAGGCTAATGGCTATGATGATGATGATGACTATCAGATGTTAGCTGTTATTTGACAGGCTATGCGGAGAGCGGATGGTGGAAGAAAACGCAACAACCGGGTGATTGGCGGCTGGCGTCCATACGACGAAATAATCCAGGGTGTCACAAGACAATGAAACATTACTCTGAAATGTACAATCTAAAGACTAGATCTAATAGTTAGGTATGAACGGTTTCCACGAGTCGACTGAGTGCAAGTAAATCCATTCACTCAGTTAGGAACAATCATGAACCCTGGCTAGACAGTGCTGTAGATCGCCGTTCACTGCAACAGAAACCATGGGTACTACACGAGGGGAAAGTATCGGAAGAAATGGAAAAGGGGAGAAAACATCGAATAAAGTCAGGTAAACTAGAAGTACTAGAGGCAGTGCAGGCAAACTACTGACTGAAGCAATTTAACACATCGAGTGGTATCTCTAACAGGTAATCCATGTGATCACGAAGTCCCCAACCGGGCAGGCGAGACCTGTGGGATTTTAAATAAGGGGAAGTTCAGGGTCCTCATATTTCGTGACCATGCCGCTTACAAGACCACATCACATAGTGGGTTCATCTAACTGTTGGTGGATCGGTGAAAGGTGTCCCTCAGAGGGAACTTGTGGCCGAACCATCGCAGACTGTCCTAAAATTTTGGAAATAGACATTCGCGTCACACACGATCATTTAACTTGATGTGGACTAATGAATGGACGCAATCATGGTCAAGCAGTGCAAGTTCATAAACATCTTCACCATAGAAAGGTCACATTTTCGAACCAACTAAAAAATAGACGTATAAAACCGCTACCTGAATGTTTGAACAAGGATGAATAAAAAAGACGCGAACAAAGGTTAAACAGACGTGAACTGTAAGTACAACAGTCATTTCACCAAAATGATCTTTGTACAAACTTTATTCCCGTTGGGCGGAAAAAACGGCAATTGGGGAACAAAAAGTTGAGTGCGAATGAACAAGAGGCGGAAATGCATTTGCGCACAAGACTCATCAGAGTACCTTGATCTCCGCGGTAAAATAGAGTTTCGTGCTCGCTTTTTCACTCAGTACAGCATTCGATGCGGGTGATTGTGGTGCATAGACTAGCTTATGGCCTCGCAACGACTCCATCGCCTTGGTGAATCCGGTATAGTCACTGTACTGCACGTAAGCCACGAAGGTCAACGGGGTCAGAACGGATTTTGCCTTCGATGCACTATCCGTATCCAGAGAGCTCAGAGTAGCGTTAAAAATGCTTATTGGTACTTGGGAGACGGAGTGCGCACCATCGCTGACCACTGAAATAGTATCCGGTCCGATCTTTCCAAACCCACCGACAGCTTCTTGCTCTGTTGTTCCGAGTGACGGTTCATAAGCCGATGCAGCCGACACAGCGTGATTGGTTCTAATCCCACAGTATTCGTCAAGATACCAGTCTAAACAGCTTGGATTCTGAACAGGATCGAGCATTGGAATGTCCACAGAACGAACCACACCAAACGTCTGCGGTTACAATCAAAAACATAACTAGGAATAAATGAGCTGAAAATGGTCATCATAACTATTTGAATATGAGCAGTATGACTAAAAATGGTAGGAGCGTCGCAAGATTCGAGCAGTAGATATCGTTATAAGGCAATTACTACCAAGTGGCAACAAAATGAGCTCCGATTCCAGACTTCTGATCTCTTCAAATAACGTAGTTAATTGCGGCCAATCTGCTTCGGAGAGGAGTGACTTGATGTGACAACGTCTGAAGTGCATACAGTGACCGTCAGTTACACAGCTGAGGAGCACAGAGTCGACGGCTAGTAAGATGTGCCTTTGAATTCGTTGTACCAGGTATATGAAGGAATGGTTTTAGACAGGCAGACTTCAACCGCAAGGCGCTTCGATCGCCCGTAACGACCAGCGCATAGACGAATGCGACCAGAGATTATTGAAGTAGGCATTCTGAAACATGATGCAACGCACGACATATGCATAAGACTTACATTTTCGTACTTTTCAAAAAGATTAGCCCCCCTGTCCAAACTGCTCGGCCATGTTAGTGTATTACTAGCTTCGGAGGGAGTCTCCCCGAAACCTTATTAGAGAATACAAGTCAGAACCTTCAAGCCGACCTCCAGCAGGATGCTCTACACTCAAAGCCGGCCACATCGTGACACTCAATCATTATCAAGCCTCCCAAATTCCTTTATTCTACTCCACCTGTCGAGCCGTTTACTCGTTCACGTAGAATAGTAGACTGGCAGTTCACCAAAGATCACGAGAAAAAGCCTATGCAGGACAGGCTTTCTTAAGCACCGCGAAGGTGAATTTGGAACGCTCAAACCCTGTGACGTAACCTGCATAACCATGTGTATACTCTAAAAGTGATTATAAGAAACATGCACGAACTAGAAAAACACAGGCGTGACTTAGAGGAGCAACCATACACGAAGACGCTGAACAATGAGCATAAGGATTAAGATACAGAAACCAATGGTAACGAACAACTGTTTTTGATCATTCTTCATCACACTAATACAACTATATAGGTTCGACCAAATGGAGAAAATATCAGGAAACTTCCAGTGGTCCGTATAACAAGATACAAAACGTCAAACGACGAGTCACTAATGATGTTGATGGGTGGTTAAGAGGTCCACTCACAATTAGGTTGCAGAAGTCGAGGTTGAAGTTGGTGATGTAATCTTTGGCCACGGCAACTGTAGAATTTGTACGAGCTTCTTTTAAGAACAAAGAACAGGAATGAGTAATAGAGTAGCAATCGATTCCGCGGTGGCTAGCATTCGTTGTCTGAACAGATTGTAGAGGTTGGCCGAAATTTCAACTATGCGAATGACCTGCTTTATGTCAGTGTGGTAAAATGTCCAACTACTGCGCTGCTGACGGTTTTTGCTCACGCCGTTCCCTAGTCGAGCCGAAAGATAAACTTTGATTCTCTTGGCAAACGCCTAGTCGTTTGACCCATATATGTAGGTCGACCTACATGTGGCAACCATCCGAGTGGCCCAATGTAGCATTCACGGCAGCGATATGAAAGTTTGCAAATCATATGAGATAAAAGATTCCTTCGCCAACAGGCACAATAAGTGACACAGCACACAGCAGCCCATGTAACTAAGCCGGGTGTTTTAAAAGAAAAAGACATGCAGATAAAGTTTCAACTGTTCGGTAAACCCATCACCCACAAACACGTGTTAAGTATAACAATTTTTCGAAAACTTTTATTGTTTGCCACTTGACACCTTTAGATAGAATGCAAAGGACAACCAGGTTCAGTGTAGAAAAGAGCGCTACTACTTCCTACGAATGACTGTGTGCAGACATTATTCTGTCGAAGACAATGTGTACAACACCTGGCCTGCGTTGGATAAAACTCGGGAATTCTGGTCAAGTTACGTTGGACTTCTGTATATTGGTCGCGAAAATGAACCATCTTTGTAGTAAACGGAAACGTTCACGAGACGGGATTGGTTCGATTATTCGTCTTCTGTTAGGTTTGACATTCTGGTGCGTCGAATTCAATGTACCAAGCAGTTGGCTGATGTCGGTCTTATTCCTGACCATGGTTAGGATGCCGTTCACGTCCGTACAGAACTACGTTCACTGAGAAGCCTTTGATTTTGTTAACTTTCGGGGCGATGCGAAAATAGCGTTACTAGATTTTGCGAAAGCGTATGCCACGACAGAGCACAAAATATTGTTAACCAATGTGTAGGCTTCCGACACCTCAGACAAACGGTTAGTCTGGAGTTACATCGACCTTAGAACATTCAAGGTTGGGGGCCATAGGTAATACTACAACTGTTATGGCGGCATCAACTGATTATTCGACAGGTATCATGCCTCCAAACGATTTTCCCTACAAAATACAGAACACGTGTTTTGTCGCCAATAATAATACACAGTTCATATGCTACGCACCGGAGAACCTAATGCTAATAGGTCACTCTTTTCTACTTTTTATCTATATAAGTTCCCCTCTTCTTCCATGGCGAGAATACGTTTGTCTGTAATGTAAGTAACTGCGGGGACTGTGTGAGCTCTGGATGTCGAAAAGCACTTTAAAACGCTTACTCCTATTCCACCTTACTCACATTCTTACTCGCTATATAAGATGCGAGTTGTCTTCGTACACGCTAATGCTTCATCATTTTTGCTAACCTTGCTGAGCTGTACACTAGTTACCGTTTACTCGGTGATACCAAAGCAAAGCGCCGGGAGACGGCCATCCAGACTAACGCTTATTTCCGGACCTGCAGCGAAAAGACTGCAAAAAGCAGCACTGGTCAGTTGGAAATAATGATCAACCGAGTGAGTTTAACAAAAATCAATGGTGAAGGAAACTGTGAAACATTGGTAACAGTTAGAAACACTCAGGATAACCTAATTATTAAAAGCTAAGATTACTTCGAAAACTGCTTTCACAACAGCAAGAATGGGCCGATCAAGTTTGGTGTCGTTCGGGTCCAAATGTTCAGGAAAAGATTGGGAGCTTCGTGCCGATTGGGAAAACCAACGAACTGGTAGGCCACTGAGAACCAGAGTATCGGGTCGCTCTCCTGGTTTTGTCTCATCCGTATCTTCGGCATCACGAAAAAATGCTTCCCAGTCATGACGCCTGGGACAATCGGAGGGGGCTTCGCTTGCTCGAACGTGAAGATTTTGTGGAAAGCCGCTCAGCTTAATGTACTACGGAATGAGGAGAGAAAAAACTACCATTGAGAGGTTGCTTGAGAATGTTAGATGACGTGGAAACCCAGAGTGCATGCGTTTAGGATTCCACACGTTAACGGACTATCGTCTAAAGTAATCCCAAGACCATAAAAAGGTAGTTAAAAAAGAACATCATAAGGCGGACAGTCCCAGAACATATTGGAAAACGCTTGCGGGATTTAGGCTCGATCGTTGTTAGAACATGTTGACTTAATGAACTATTCTGGCGATAAAAATACTAAGAAGCCGCAAGACAGGCAACCAGCCTTTTTCTCTCAGTCACACGATAGTTAGGTACTAATGCCAACCAGTGGTGTACTGTCGCCGAAAATAATGATTCACGTCTCGAACCTGTTGATCTCTAACCAGTCTGGCGAGGCAGACCTAATTCTCGTTTGCATTCTCGTTTCTGAGACTTGTAGAAAAGTCATCCTCCTTTGCTAGTTCACATACACTGGCATGTCACGATAAAAACTGCACAAATTCAAGCTTCACACACTTGTTGGACAAGAAAGAACCGTTTAACTAATTTGTGACCAACTGTGGTTAACCACACTCAGCACGAACGTCTCCAAAACGTGACATGGCAGTCTTTCGGGGATCCCGTGAAAGGTCTATAACTCACCTAGTGGAGTATTAAATGTTTATTTTCGTCCTGCTTGAAGGACAACCTACCGTAGTTCCCTTTCTCCGATACCAATTTATCTACTGGCTAGATCCTATGCACAAACGACTACAAATACAACCCTACGACGAGCATATTACGTTGATGCAATATCAACCTATTGAAATCTACGGTTGTATCAACGAGTATTAGATTCTCCCATGAAATATCCACTTTAATCTCTCCACAAATATCTTCAATGTATATTAAGGCATCCTCCCAGGTGGTACTGTCTGAATCACTATACAGTAGACAGCCCAGTTGGCGTGTAATGTGCTGGCTAAGACGATCAGTGAACTCTATAATGAACAAAGTGATTCAAGACAATACCGTGTTTGTAGAAATCAGACACATTGTATTTTCTACACCTGCCTGTGAGTAATTAACCTCGCACCTACCTTACCAACATTAAATTCAAACTATCCTTCACTCATAACCTCGTGCTTCCTATGGGGTGCACTACGCAACAGTAGACCGTTGAAATGCGCTGTAAAACACGGACCACGTGAGCTGCCAATATAGGTTGCGAGATCTGTACAGGACAAATTTTTACAATACGTTCGTTAACAACATTCTTTTGGATGAACTGCGGTGTAACAGCATATCATACGGGGAATGACACATGAACCATAACAGTAAAAAGTGCTCATACTTGACTGTCTAAACTAGTGACAACTCGTTTGACATCAGACTTGCAATCAACTTCGACAAGTAAACGAACAAATTCAAGTGTAGTGCGGACAATTCGTATCGGTGTGGGAGGAGAGAGTACACTGGGGCAGAGTTGACGAAGTTTCTCAATAATTTCCCAAGTGGTGAATGACTTCGCTTGCCCCGAGGAGTCATGAAGAGTGGGCAGTTGAACCGTCAAGTGAATCCTAGCAACAGGTTTAAGATAAAGACCAAAAGATTTCGCCAAAGTACGTAGTTCAGCATCTTTACCTGGAATAGAAGACTGCGCGCCTCGCTCCATGACAAAGCAATAATAACAGAACGCAGTTACAACACAAAATTTTCCAAAGACCGACGTGTATTCGAAGAATCATTCGAAGGATTTTTGTCTTGAGAGACTAGACAGAAGTGTTTAAATCAATCAAGAAAAAAGCGCGCTTTCCAGTTTAGCTAGCTCTAGCGGGAAATCGAAATCAACACGACAAACGCCATTTTGTTTCAGTTGTCTCACCGTCTCTTCTTATTCCTTACAGAGCATACTGTCAACGTCGTGCAAACTGATCGAACACTAGAAGACTCCCACGAAATAGACTAATCAGTATGTGTACTTTCACTCTCTGATCTGTATGTTAGGTGTCACGTGTTTCATAAACGTTCCTACCCGAATCACGCCTCTCGTCTTCTCGCCTCCCTGTTACATGTCATACTGAGGAGTATTCCACTGCGTGTTCCGCATTTAACCTTGGTACCCATCGCAGAAATTGTGTTCACCAGAATCCGTGTTATCAACTTATATCTGTTCCTTCATTATACCCAGAGTATTCATACGAAGTCAAGGTTGCAAACAGCTGCTTCCGGTAATTCTCACCAGGTGTATACATTCACAAGAGACTCATTAGTTTTATATATCAAACAGAAGCATGGCTATACGCAATGGCGATAGTCAGGGGAGCTGTGGATTACTGTCTACCCGGGTGTTGGTGGGTTTGTGTGTATGTGAATGTGTTGTGTTTCCATGACTGGTGTGTGGTAACGTTGTAATCGGGATACTGGGCCACTGGGTTTCAGCGGTTTACCCACTGAAGGTGTAGGGCCTTTATAAATTTTCCTTGGGCGTCCAGTTGGGTTGTAGAGTTTGATATCAATCGCCCCTGCTGTTGACAACATTCTCACTTTGACAACCAAAAATGGGTTCGGGACACTCTGTAAATGATTTTGAACGCTGTGTCGAAAGTTATCTGATGACCCGTGTCGTTCAGGCGCGATCACATAACATTCGAAATTGGTTTCGTCATATCATTACGTAGCCATTTCGGAAGGTGCTCACGGATCCTGTGTGACAGTTGCCGAGTAGTTTTATCAACGTAACCGCCTTGACAACGGCAGGTGAGAGAACAAGTACAGAATGACGAAGAAAACTTCGATAACCTTTATTTCAGATATGACACCCATACCGGTCGGCTCTTAAATGAGATGATCATTCTGCAGCATCGTAAATATTAGCCGAAACATTTGTCAGCCTGCGGCTGATCAATTCACTAACTGCGTCGCCTTCAATTGCCAGACTGATAGGAATGGGCTTTTTTGCTACTGTTTCTATCGCTGGCTGAGTATCTTTACACTTCATATTCCTTTCTACAAATCTCTCTGGATATCCATTCTGGTCCAGTATCTCTCGAATTCGTAGTAATTCGTTGTCTGTGGTGTATGCCGTGCATATCCTTCTCGCTGTATCTGTCAGACAGCAATTGGAAATTTGTTTTTGTTTCAGTCGAACAGAGCCTAAGGTTGAGCGTTCAGATTTTATAATTCGGTCGTGCCTAATGTGAGGTCGATGGCGCAGTCATCAACACGGTTGCCACATGATTGGAATGGCCGGAGTTCAAATCCCGGCCGTGGCAAGGATATGCATTACCGACGAGCTCTAATGAGAGCGAATCTTGAGTCTAGTGCTTCTTTTCGAAAGAGGCTTGCTGGGAAGTCTATCTGAATGCAAAGGCTGCGATCAAATGTGAGTGATGGTCAACTTGAAAATAAACCAAATCCCCGACTACTCATCAGTAAAGCCTAAGAATTCGTGTACTGTCCCTCCCAGGTCGTCTTCTTGTGAACGTAATTCTGTAGGCAATCGTACAGTCTGCGGAGCAATCAAACATCAAAGAAGGACAGTCTGTTGCCTTTCTCCTCCTCCAGAGTGAATTGTATATTCGTGTGTGTATTATTAAATGCCAGTGAAAGACCTCGCGTATCAGTGGAGTTTTTGATCACGTCGAATATGTCATCTACACAGCGTCAATAAAACGGCAGCCGGGAACTTTTGGGTCCTAACTGATCATGTTCCACTTTGGCCATAAGTACATCTGTCAACAAACGCCTGATGGGGACCCCATGGCTACTCCGTCTTTCTGCCCATATATCTCACCGTTGAACTGAAATTGGACGTTGCGTGTGCGGAACCATAACAATTCCTTCGGGTTTTCGACCGGAATGCCAACCTCTGTTTGATTCTCTTTTGTGTACTCACACAAGTATTCTACCTTTTCTTCGAGTGGTAGGTTTGTGAATAAAGACTTGAAATCTAGGGAACTCATGTGGTGATTTTTAGTGTTCAGAGAGTCGAGAGAGCCCATGAACTGAACTGTGTCTTTCGAGCTAAATGGAGTTATTTTTACTCTGACTAGTTCAGGTATTTGCTCTAGCCATCTGGCTAGACTGTGTTGAGGTGAATTGTTCATGTCGATAATTGTGCGTAGTGGAAGCCCATCTTTTGTACTGTGGGGAATCCGCACAGTCTTGAAAAGATTTTACCAATCGGTCTGACTCTTTCGGAAATGACTGCACCATTCAGGTTAGCCTGCTTCATCGGACGAAGTAGCTTGGATAGGCTCTTCTCAATCGATGTTGTCTTATCTCTCTCCGAATCCATCTTCCTGAAATTTGTCTGGTAATGCTACCCCAGCTCCTTTATCTGGTCATGTTAAGATAATTTTATGATTTCTTTGCAACCATTTTATTGCCTTTTTTGTTCGATATATAGACCTGGTGAATCTCTTGTAATTGTATGTTTGATGATGATTACCAAAAACAGATGTTTGTAACCCTGAATTCTTATATCTGTTCGTTTTAACTGGCTGATGAACAGAAAGACCTCAACCTATGCCGTTTTCAACATTCGATTTTACAACGTAGTGTGCTGTCGTGTTGTTGCCATCATTCTGATTTTCGATTGCGTTGGTCATGTGCATGCATTACTGAGCTTTGGGCTCAAGCCTGCTCCTGTTTTCTCCTTTTGCAGAGCTTCCGTTGGAACCCTTATTTCGAAAGTAAACATTTCCTCGGCGTCTCCACGTTGCATATAATGGGTTTGTGTATGTAACGGGTGATGAACACGAAGACGTTCGTCTTGCCTGCTACAGTATGGCTTTTGCTGTTTTGGTCGCTTGTGTGTGAAATAATTGCCATATTTTAATAGGCGAGTGCAGAAATCACAAAAATATATGAACTAAAAACTCTCAGTACTATTATTCATAATATCAATAACCAGTGGTATCGTTTCGTTTCCGACACATGATTATATCGCAGGTCTGTGGGCGATTTTCGAGAGTCGTGAGTTTCACAATTTTCCAGATTTCCGGGAGTCCCTGTAAAGTTACATGGGGGATGTCACCGTTTTACCATTCGCTGGGCCAGCCAAAAATCGGGAAATATTTTGAAGTACGATATGGCAAGGTGCCATGATTCCCTGAGTATGGTCTAGGTTTATTATCGCTGTCCGAAATACACAGGATGTAAGAGTGTATGCAGAGATGTGCGAGGCGTCCACTGGGTTAGTACCTGTTATTTATAATAAACTTTACGCCACACGTAGTACAGATCACGATTTCACGTGACCAGAAGAAATGCCTGTCTGGTTGTGAGCTTTTACGATTTGGATCACACCCACCCCTCAGTCATCTGCTGTATCACTCCCACCTTGCCAAACGAGGGCTCATCGTAAGCAGAGTGGACGACTGTGAAAGTCTGTTGGAATATAATAAAACAACTGCTGATATTAGGCAGTACGTGAGGAATATTTGTGACGGCTTCATCACAACTGGTGACACTGGAAACAATTGACGCAAGCTAAGGCCTGTAATGTTAAATGGGTTTGTTGTGAGCACTTGTTGCTGGGCATTGACGAACCATACCCAAGTGCTCTCCGGGTTTGATCCGAAATGCGTCTTGCATACTATCCAAGACGAAGGCAACAGATACACACACACACCTCTTTTCCATAAAGAAAACAATTTAAGCTGTTTGAATGATTTCCACATGTGGTGAACGTGGGCGCCACACACAGGACAAACAAAACACAGGTGTATCATGAAACACTTTCTGTTAATTATTAGGCTCGAAGTTACTACCAATTTAACTAGAGATGGCTTGGGACATGGCTGACCCTTAATGTGCCAGTACGCTCCTAGTGAGAAGCGGGCTTCACCACATGAGCCATACCATTTTTGGCTGCGATATTACGTTGTATTATTTCCATGTATTCGGCGTTGTCCGAAAAAGGTAAGTGGATAACGTATGTTTGCAACGTTCGTTAAAAGACGGTTTCTTTTGATAGCTGGTGCCTGTTTAACCGAACAGCTTGAATAGGCAATAGGCAAGAGTATGTTGCACAGTTGCGCATTCCATGCTGCAGGTTCAAACGTGATTTTGAGGTCAACAACCAAACCGATGGAAATTTTATGTACGGTTGGCCTTATACCAATCCAAAGTGAGCCACTCATACACCAAATTATGTTGTCCACTTCGGCAACTACATGGATAATCCGTGAAAGAATTCTGGACAGAAAAAAGCAGGAGCACCCGAGAGACTGTCTAACCGGTGATAATAAAAAATGTGGGTTTACAACAAGTGGTTAATGTGAGAATTTAAAATACAACCCGCTCACGGACGCGATCTTCTTGTGGTTGTGGAACTTGTCCTGTGCGTCAGGGACGTTCCTCTCGAGCGACCGGTCCGAAAACACCCGAACGCAGGAGCCTTGCGACTAGTTTTTGAAACAGTAGCTGAATACGAGGTAAACGGTTCTACAGTCAATTTCCTGGACATTACATCTGCGTGCACAACGTGACGGCAATTCTTTTTGTCGTGGACAATGAGCGAGGTACTTGCGAGCGTCAATTTTACAGTTCCATGTAGCTTCCTCACTACCACTTACAACAGAAGCCTCCTTCATCAGCATTGAAACTTTCCCCAGCAAAAGTTAGAACATGTGGAGGCTGGCTTGTCTTTGCCTCACTTCTCCGTTAGCCCATCTTCAAGCAATAACCAACTGTTGTATAACAGGCAGTTTCGTTGAGTAGTATACTAATCACAAGTAGTGTATTACCCACAGGCGACATTCAGGAACAAAAGGACAAGCCCCGAACACGACGGACAAGAAGAGACTACCGAAACAGTGTGTACATGCTGTGTGAGAACTTTCGCCAAGGCGAATGACCACGTACTGTCACCCAATGTATGTGAGTGCATGTCCGTCGTGCAAATGAGTGTACACGTTTGTGGTTTAGTTTTTGACATGACCTATACGGAAGTTTGCGCAATAAACCAACTTGTTGGCCAAGCGTCTTTTGCGGACACAACAACTGGTGCCGTGACGAACGCGAGGATGAAGATTCCCTGGCCACAGCCGTTCGAAGATGGAGACGTCCGGACGTTCCTGGAGGACTTGGAGGACGTGGCCGAAGTGGTCGGAGTCAAGACCGACCGTGGGAAGCTGGCTGCCCTGCGGACGCTGGTGAAGGGCAGGGCGAAGGCGGTGCTGGACGCAGCGCGAAGAGGCCCTGCGAAGATGGAGTGGGCCGCTGCGAAGGAGACGCTGGTGGCTGCGTTTGACAGCCCGGCCGACCGCCAGGAGGCCATGCGGCGGTTCAAGGCGGCCAGGCTTGGACAAGGAGCGGACCCGTCCGTGTTTGCCACCACTCTGCAAGGTTTGCTGGACAGGGCTCTGCCAGGATTGGATCAAGAATCACGACGGCAGTTGTTAACGGAGCAGTTTATTGAAGGTCTCCCGATGGAGGTTCGCGACCAAGTCCGTATTGCCCATGTCGCCCGGCCGATGGACCTTGACGATCTGGCGAAGGTGACACGGGAGTTGGCAGTAATGTCCGTGGCCTCAGTGGATTCAAACAGCAATACGGACAAGAAGACATTGGAGGTAATGCAGAAGGCAATGGAGCAACTCGCAGCGGATGTAGCTGCCCTGAAAACAGCAGCACGGAAGAACGATCAACCAGGAGGCTGCTTCATCTGTGGAAAAAAAGGACATTGGAAGAAGGATTGCCCAATCCGGCGGTCTCAGAGGTCTAAAAATAAAGTGTTTCGTGATTGTTCTTTTTGTTGGGCGGGTCGACTAGTAATGGGAGCGATTGAGAAGGGGGCCGTACATACAAGGGTTGAAGTTGATGGAGAGGTAGAACAGTGTTTAGTCGATACAGGGGCAGCTATTTCGTTGATTGCTCGTGCCGAAAAGCAAAACCTAGAACCGACATCCATGATGATCAAGACGGTTGGAGGTCATAGTCTACTGGTTGACGGTGTGAAAGAATGTGGGGTACGTATCGGCGGCCATATCGTAAAGCACCGTTTCATTGTGTCCCCAGAAACCAGGCAAACGATACTCGGAGCCGATTTCCTCGCTGCAACAGATGCCGTGATTGACTTGAAGCTCAAGAAGTTGTCAACCAAGTATGGCTCCCTGACGCTCATAGGACAGCGAAAGGATAGCGTCAACCAAGTACGCAAGGTTAAAACCCCCAGTTGCACAGCCCCCCTGCTCCAGTCCACGGTCGAGAAATACGCGGAAGTATTTACGACTGACGATGATCCGTACGGATTTTGCAACTGGATTGCCCATGAAATACCAACAACCGGAACATTTCGACCTCACGGGCCCCGCAGGATACCGGTTCATCTTGAGGAGGAATTGAGGAGACAAATACAGAACATGCTGAGCGAGGATGTTATCGAAGAAGCCAACAGTCCGTACAACTCGCCTGTTCTCCTGGTGAAGAAGTCCAACGGGAAGTACCGCTTTTGTGTGGATTTTAGACGGCTGAATGAGGTAACACAGAATACAGTCGTACCAATACCGTCCGTCGCTGATATTTTTGACAAGCTACAGCAGGCGAAATTGTTCACAGTTTTGGACTTACGCTCCGGATACTGGCAAGTACCAATTAAACCCACAGATCGTGAGAAGACCGCATTCACGGTAGGCGAAAAACAGTATCAGTTCAAGCGCATGCCGTTTGGCCTATCCGGGGCACCGTTCACATTTCGGCGCCTGATGGTTCAGCTGGTAAAACGACTGGATAATGTGGCGGTATACGGAGATGATATCGTAATATACAGCAACACGGAATCGGAACATGCTGCCCATATAGATGCTGTCTTGAATCGCATTAAGAACTCAGGACTGCGGATCAATGCTGATAAGTCACAGCTCGGACGATCATCGGTGGTGTTACTGGGACACAAGGTGGGTCAAGGTGAAATCAAGCCTCTCCCGGAGAAAATACTGACAATTAGAGAGGCCGTGGCTCCGAATTCCAAACGAACCCTGAGACAATTTTTGGGTCAAGCGGGGTACTACAGTCGGTTCGTGAAAAATTTTCACTCCATTGCATTGCCATTGTACGAACTCCTTCGAAAAGACAAGAAATTTGAATGGACCGACGATGCCCAGAGGGCGTTCAAGCGAGTGCAACAAGCGATGAACGAGCAACAACTGACGTTGAAACTACCGAACACAAAAGAAACGTTCATCGTAGCAACAGATGCCAGTGACCGTGGCATTGGGGCAGTACTCAAGCAAAAGGAAGGAGTAATCGAGTATGCCAGCAGAGTCCTGACTCCAACGGAGCAGAAATATTCGACTATTGAAAAGGAATGTTTGGCAATCGTCTGGGCACTGGACAAGTGGAGGCCATACCTGTTGGGTCAACAGTTCCACGTGGAGACGGATCACAAACCCCTGGAATGGATCATGACTGCGAGGGACCCGAGAGGCAAATTAGCCCGATGGGCATTACGTTTACAGGAATATGACTTCACGATCAACCATGTGCCTGGTTTGAGCAATTGCGTCGCGGATTTTCTTTCTCGACCACAAGTAGACGACGAACTCCCCAAAGTGACCGTTGGAGTCAACGGCTTAATAATGGAGCAGGACCCACAAACGCTAGTACGCCTACAACGTCAAGATAAGGTCCTCCGGAAAGTGATTGAAGCTCTGGCAAGAGGCGTGAGAATCCCCACAAATACTAAGGATGAGGAGCTGAAAATAATCGCATCCCAATGGAAAAGAGTTGGCTTAAACAGTGCAGGCGTATTGACATGGCAGCGTGGCGTTGGGCACCCGTGCGTGGTAGTCATCCCGAGACAACTGAGGAGGAAAGTGGTGGCAGACTGCCATGAAATGGCACACACCGGATGCACTAGGACGTACGATCTGTTGCAACAAAGAGCATATTGGCCGAAAATGAAAGAGGATGTGACAACTTACGTGCTTGCATGCCAACAGTGTCAGTTACTGAAAAGCGACAATCGGGGAGCCCAACAGCCCTTACAGCCAATACCAGTCTCCGAAATCGGTGAACTCTGGTCTATGGATCTTATGGGCCCATTTCCACTGAGCGCCCGCGGTAACCAGTACGTTCTGGTCATGACGGAACACTTTACCCGTTGGATCGAAGCGACTGGCGTTCCGGATCAGAAAGCATCTACGGTGGGAGATATGGTGATGAAGCACATTGTAGCAAACCACGGTGTACCAAAGGCGATCTTGACGGATCAGGGACCATGCTTCGAAAGCGATGAGTTTCGAACACGCATGCAACAACTGGGAATCAAGCGCATCCGAACGACGCCGTATCACCCACAAACGAATGGCCTAACTGAGCGTAACAACCGAACGGTCAAAGAATGGTTATCAGCCAAAGGAGGAGACTGGGAGTCTGCGTTGCCACTAGTGTTATTGGCCTACCGGGCGTCTGTGCAGGCGAGCACGAAGAAATCTCCATTTCAATTGATGTACGGTAGAACCCCTCGACTTCCGGTGGATCAGGACATTGGGGTATGGCCAGAGTGCATTGATTCCACTAAAGAATTGGTAACCGAAAGAGAAAGAGCCCAACGAAATCTGAAAGCATCGCAAGCACGCACAAAGGAGAAATCCGCAAGGCAACGGTTCGGCAAGACTAGAATGTTCAACCTAGGAGAACGGGTGAAATATCGAGACCATCGGAACACCGGTGCCAGCGGGCCAGGATCAAGAAAACTTTTGCCTAAATGGAAAGGTCCGTATTTGGTAATATCCAGACGAGGCCCAGTATACACGATCAAGAAGGACGGCGAGACGAAACGAGTGCACGCCAGTGAGTTAGCAACGTGGCACGAGATGCCGGCGCGACGAACCAGAAGATCAATAATCCGGGAGGAAACACCGCGTCGATCGGAGAGGATTCGTCGACAAATGCGAAGGAACCAAGGAACCTCAGAAGGGGGAGGAGTGTTGTATAACAGGCAGTTTCGTTGTGAGTAGTATACTACTCACAAGTAGTGTATTACCCACAGGGGACATTCAGGAGCAAAAGGACAAGCCCCGAACACGACGGACAAGAAGAGACTATCGAAACAGTGTGTACATGATGTGTGAGAACTTTCACCAAGGCGAATGACCACGTACTGTCACCCAATGTATGTGAGTGCATGTCCGTCGTGCAAATGAGTGTACACGTTTGTGGTTTAGTTTTTCACATGACCTATACGGAAGTTTGCGCAATAAACCAACTTGTTGGCCAAGCGTCTTTTGCGGACACAACATCAACCAAGGTGGAAAAATAAGTCTACCATACGAGTACATTGTGTATACCACGGTGAGCCCGTAGAGACGGACAGCTAACGTAGTCATGCCGATCAATAAACATTTCATTGCGAATGCATTTAAACCGCCGCTCTATTTGAACGTCTCTTCGGTGGCAAGCAGATTCTCCATCAGTCGTCTGTTAGGTGCATGTTTCAATTTAAATTTCCGTTCCGCCTACTTCAGCTACTGGTTTTGGGTCCCTCAGTGGATACGAAAAGTAGGTCCTGTCAGGCACACATTACAGATGTCTGCTTGGACCTGTTGGTGGACAATGTGGCCTATGCACGCTAGTCCAAGAAAGCGCAGATCAATACAACTATCACTGTGTGTTGAGTTTGCAACTTTTTGAACAGGTCAATTTCCGTGATCCATCATCAGAGGGGCAACTTAATTGCTCCGCTTGATCGGGCCTAAAATTCAAGAGAAGGATATTATTTCACTCAAGTTGGATCATGTTCCTTTACACCTGATTATCAATTCTTCAAATTAACGTAATTTCACAATTTTGCCAAAGTTTCATCAACTGTTGTGCGAGTTGACTTGCGTACGTTACTTATGTACTGTTTCGTGATATACGGTCGGAAACATTTCCAACGACAGGACTGAACGATGTCGGGACTTGAAACACGCCAAAAATATAACGTCTTTGGTATTATGAAAACCATGATCATCTCAACTCTCATGTAGAGACCTTCGGTCTACTGACACAGTTACACATGTGCTCCCAGAGCGATATACAAAACTGGCAAATCCAGCGGTGAAAAAACAACAAAACAATATATATTCGCATGTTTTCCTATTTCAGCGACGGTTATCAACAGGTTCAAAACCGATAACTTCGTGACAGAATTGGGCGTGGACTCTAGAAAGTTCCTTTCAACTCACAGGTGATTTCTTTGTCCGGCAGTTGGCAACTATATCAAAAATATCGATTGCTACCCTTGAGGCGTTGAATTTGCTTCCACTGACTGCTCGATAGCTGACTGTCTTATATCGATAAATGATGACGTGTTTCATAAAAAAATTTGCTTATATATCTACCATTAAATATTAGACTGATCCGTTTCAGTAAATGTCGGTTTTGTGTTCCACCCGATTTCCTCTTTTTCACGGAAGTGGATTAATCACAGAGCCTCTGAGGGTTATTCAAGTATCGGGAATTTTTTGGCCTCGAATACTTTGAGAGTTCTTTCGACAAATGCACGAAGGATTACAGCGACATATGTGTTTGATCCAAGTAAACAATCAAGTAGTGAATTTTGGAGGTTTGATACTGTGGATAATGGTGTTATTGAAGTTATAGTTTAAACAGTAGCTGTCTCCGGCGGGTGGTTGACGACTGACGTGTGTTTGGAAGAAAGTCGGCAACTACGCTCCTTGTACTCATTCACTCCCGTTTGTTAATTGTTTTTAATGCATCCAAAATCTTCGTGATAGCGGTTGCGAGCCGTCATTGCCAAGACCGACACGACCATTTGGAATGAGCGTGCGCTGAAATAATCTTCCCAAGAATGTCAATTTCGGAATCATCTCAAAGTTTTATGTAATAATAATGGTATATTTTTCGACGCATTTGTGAGGAACACACTCAGGAGATCGTGAGCAACTCAGTGATTTCTAGCTTATTCTCGCACGGTTCTTTGTCATCATTTTTCACGGCTTGCTGATTATGTCAGGGTCTCTCGGACCACCCTGAGATTGTTGAAAATTGTTTGACGAGTGTCCACGTGCGTGACAGAACGTTTCACTACATTCCTTGAATAAATTGCATTGATTCGCCCTTATTCATTCATCAGCTGCTGTCACCGCATCCATTTCTCTTACTCAATCTGGGCCTTGTAAATTTTCAAATGTTACAGCTGGGCATTCTTATTCTGAAATTTTTTCTTCAGTAACTTATAGTTCCCATCATTCTACAACGTGCGAGAAGTCGGTTTGCTTCTTTTCATTCAACGACCATTTTTTAAAAATTTAGCTCGATCCGTTTTATCGTCTCCCTCTATTGAGCGGTGCGTGGTCGTCCATTCTGTTGTAAATGTTATCCTGGAAGTCTGTTTTTCTTCGAGCTACACTCAGTCCACTCGCAAAGCCTGTCAAAAGGTTGGATCCAGGATAATCGCGACTGTAGTTCAGGGGGCGTCTACAGATTCCGAGTCCGCTGAGCAATCAATTTTGATTTAAAAAGAAGGGGCGGTGGTGAAGGCAAGCTTCTCATTAGATAACCATAGACTGCATAAGAAAGGGACCAGTAAACCCCGGTATTGAAACCACCAAACATACAAGCCCCAAGATAAACGGTTCACGTAAATATTACCGAGTGCAACGGTCAAGCGATGGAAGAGTGATCAAGCGCAAACGAAACCAGGAAGCACGTCACAAAGGTCTGGTAGTGAGAAGTAAGGAAGAAAGAACACGGTCAAAAAAGTTTCTACAAATGAACGACGTTAAGATTTGGTGGTACATCAAGGTTAACGTTCGTGTGAGATGAGGATTGCTGCGCACCCAACTCGGATGGTCGTTTCATTCCTTGCACGAAAGGTACACAATCACTACCAGGAAGGTTTCGAATGTAAAGTGAAAGACGACCACTGAGGGGGAAACAGGTGAAATAGGGAGCGTCGTCAAGGATTTTCCATAAAACGAATTACATTCATCAAACACAGAATGCTGACGGCTACTTTAACACTAGCTCTCGTATGCAACACGGCTTCTCAACATACGGCTAGCTGCGGGTTGGGCGTGTACCGTGATGGGGGGTTTTCTTCTCCGGAACTTTACTTACTAGCGACGCAAGCGTCATCTGTCTCTCTGAGCAGACATGTAGATCTCATGTCTTTCCTGATCGTACCGCTGTTTGTTCTCAAATACACCTTACGGACGTGGTCGTGGGCAGCCCCGATACTCCACACACCACAACTTCGGGCCATAAGTCTGCGAGTTGAGAACCTCCAGCCAGTCAGGCAAGGTCACCAGCCTTCACGCCCGGTCCAATCTTGGCCAACTTATAATGCTCCAGAATGGAGGGTGAATGCTCTCTGATCCGAAGTATCCAAAATAGACTAGTCGTGTTCAGCTTACCTCCATTCTTGCGTGTATTGTCTTAGCAGTGTGACATGAGTTCAACACAGACCAGCGTTTGGTTTTGAGAGCTACGGATTGTTTGGTCTCAACTGAGAGAACGTCGAGATCATCGTAGTCTAGCACCAAGGGTCTGTCTTTCAGAATTCTCCCGACCTCAATCAGATGAGTGTAGGGAGTCCCGTCATTTGTTTCCTCATGATAGTCTGCATTACTTGTCGACCTGTGTGAAGCATGCGCTGCCAAGTTCCACCCAACTGACTAGTAGTGTGGGGGGGCTCAAATGCCGACCAAGAACATGAAACATCAGGGTTCAATGGACTTCGTTTTTATCGAAGGCAAGTAACCTCCCCTCTCAGCTATGATTCTCCAATGACGAAGTTGGAACCTATATCCCTGCATACAACTTCCGACACACGTGGACGGCGACTGAACCCCTTCAGAGCCAATAAAAACCACTTGGTTGGCACAGACTGTGCTAGTTTTCAACACAGAGCTTTTGTCCTTTGACAAGTGGAGGTACAGCCATGTCTTTCGCAAATGCCCCTCCCAGTCCGAACCTTCAGACATGCAAAATAATTCGCACCAAGAACTGTAAACGGAGCACCATCGGCTGTCCTGCGACCAAAGGGAAGCAGAGTCATTATTTGTTTGCACGGCCTTGCTGACGAAATTTTGTACTTCATACATCTGAGAAACACGCGACGCACACTGACCATGCCGTTGACAATTCAGAACCCTCCTTGGGTGGGTGATAAAAAGTGAATAGCTCTCATATGACCACCAATCTGATGAAAGTGTCTCATATCCACATTCGCAACAACTCCACAGAGTGGCAGCATCATCGTTTAAGTTCCATGAGGTAGACCGGTTGAAGCCCCCACACCAAGGCGCAAGACAGGCTTTGGTCGGGCCAGCGTACTCCGTCGGCCTTTGAAACGTTCAGCGCAGTTCTCACCAAAGGCGCTCTGTCCCCCTAGTCGAACGATAGAGATACATGTTAGATCCAGTCCTAACCTATGTGAGGAACCCAACATAGTGGAAAGTCTGGGCCAGTCTTCATGCGGATAAAATTGTTCTTGAAACGTATTAACCGTGATGTCAAACGGAGTAGAGTGTACCATCGTGAATAACATGAAACAAGCCTCACAAATCGTTGTACGCTGCCAACGCTGTCTACCGCCAGTACCACCCTAATTTCACTATCTAAGATTGGAGCAGTTTGGGCAGCTTGTCGGGCGATCACAATTCCTCAAGTCTCCATAGTCAGGTCCGGCCATTCAGCCGCGTACGTTCTTCAAGCACTAGCATTGCAGATTATTTGTGCAGCTATGTCCGCCGGGTCTAAATAAGACGGTACGTGTCACTATTGGTAACACTGAGTATAGCCACGAATTATCGGAACGCTGTTAGCTACGAATTTGACAAGGCGATGAGAGGTGTTTCTTAACTACTCTAACACTATGACGGGGTCTGTCCAAAATGCAAGTTTTCAAAGGCCAGCTTGGTTTTAATTATTATAGACCTTATAGGTTTGGTGGTCATTACTGCGGCTGTATATAGGGACCTTAAATGTGCAACCCGGAATTTTCCCATCAAGGCTTAGCAAAAGATGCTGCCATCTCCTAAGGCGTCTCGCAGATAACTAACCACACCTTAGACCCTCCGGAAGGCACCAGGAAACGTGTAACTTCGAAAGCGATGGCGTCTTCCCATGGAGTCTGATACAGCGTGGTATAACTGAGCCCGTCATCGCCACGCCCCTCGACCACTTGTTCCATTTTCCTTGTTACTCTTGGTTCAGGAGTGCATCATTCTTTACTCACACCACATAAGCACTGAAGTGACTTACGACACCCGACAACAAGTGGAGCAGTGAACCTTAGCGGGTGATACACCGACACGGCACAGGCTAACCAGCCCGTCTAGGTGAATGTCTTGTTCACGCGCAACCTGTAACAGTCATCTGACACGTGCCATTGGATTCCAAGTGCCTCCCAGTAACTATGGCGGCCCAGGTCCAGTGTTGGTGACACGGATTTCCTTTCGGTCAGTGGCATATCTACCGGCGTCTTGGGTACGCTAGACGTCTACTTCTCTGGTTCAACTTCGGCAACTAAAAGCATAAATCAGATGCGATGCGCCTGGCATCCTTGAGTGTATCTACAGATACTAGGTGATTTCATATACTGCCAGGGAATTGAATCATCGCCGCATCAGAGAAAGCTGAACCTCCACCAGTCTCTTTCAGGAACCTTCACCTGCAACAGCAGTTCGTTTATGTTCAAAGACAAGACTATCAAACTCTTGCGAAACCGCAGTGATATACCATTTTGTTGCTCGTCAGAACTGGGCCCTGCAGCAAGACTCTGTTAAAAGAAACGCCCTTTTATTTCACTGCGCAGTCGAATATAATCCACATTTCTCCGGGGTTATTTCGATTCAGTACCGGGGGGTAGTGTAATGATTTCCGCCGTTCATCCGGAAGGCTGTTGTAAGTAAAAGCCTTGTCGACCCTGGTACTACTCCCATCATCTAAAGACTCCACTTTCATGCTCAACTCAACGTTTAGTAACATACGTCTTATTCAATGTGTGAATGCTGAGCATTCTTTCTCTTGTTAGCAGCCTTAGTCGCCCAACCGGAGATCTATCGATGACTTTGACATCAGAGCCCTCATTTAGTAGAGCATATGTGTCAAGCACCTTGACTGCCCAATAAGTCTGATAAGCGCGGAGCCCGGACGAACCTCCTCATTATGCCAAAAGATGGCCACACAGCTTGACGCTCCTACGTCAAGTTCGGTCCCAAAATAGGTTGGATTTGCATGCAGCAGTGTGTGATGCCGCCCTCCACATAGAGGCTGTAAACACTGCACACGGACTCTGCAATACTCGCCTTTGTGGTCTGGCTATGGATAAAAAGCCTCGTTCACACTTCCCTAGAACCGCACTTCATCCCACTAATGACATGCTTTCAAATGGCCGGCACGTCAGCACACGCCACACATTGGCATGACTTCTCCACGGTTTCCAAGACTGTTGACATACAGAGTATTCGCTGGGGATCGTCGCGTGAGCGCGCCGTCTCGTTTCGGCAGACGCGACCTTCGACCGATCGGGCGATGATCTAACTATACAGCTTACTCGAAACCGGAATTAGTTTCTCTGAAAGCTCAACTAACCGGGTGGAAGAAGGCTGACGATCAGTGTTTGTGACAGTGGCAGTTACTTCTGTCCACTTCTCTAGCGTGGGAAAAGGGAGTCTATCCACGACAATCAGAAGGTTGGTCGGACAACTTAAATCGAGTGAGTAATTCAATTGAGATAACGTCAACCGACATCCCTTCATCCAAGTGGCTAAACTTTGCAGACACATGGTATCTCCCATGGCGGGCCATGGGCCGTAAAACACGGCTCTGGTGGTAGCCTGAACAATCTCATGAGGCCTTCCAACTAGTCCCCTCAACATTTTGGTCATTCGAATAGATCCTACTTCACTAGGCAACAATACACAATGTTCAGTAGCTGCCTTAGCACGAACCTTACAATAACCAACCACGCAGGACAACATCCGTCCATCGTTTTTAGTCTGATGGCCACGTTAAGGTAAAAATTCCGCGTAAAACTATGGAGTTTCAAAAACGACCATTTAAAAGGTCCCAACGTGATTTCTGGCAGATTCACATTGCTAACTAAGCCGCGCCCATACTTATCAATACAACTTTCTTTGTACCCGTAGGCATGAGGTCTGTGTGACAGGCTGGGCGGGAAAAAATCTTCATCAGACCCACCAGACAACCTCTCAGAATTACTAAACACAGTCCTTTTCTTCATCCTCTGAATGATCCTGGCTAGAACCTCATAAACGTTAGCTTCTCTGTCTTTAAACGCAATTCTTTGCTCAGGGGATCATTGAGCTACAGCTGGGTCAAGGTAAAGGAGTTTGACTACCCACTCCGTCTTTGTCAGCAAGAGACTCACCGCCCATACAGATGCCTCTGGGTATGGTATCTGCCTAGCTTCAGGGGCTCCAAGCTCGCCACAATCATATGAAACAGCACATATTTCATCAACCCGGACGCACCCTTTTGAAGCTCAAGGAACTCATCAAAGTAAAAAGATTAAGGAAAGAATGAATTAAGGCAGAAAAGGTGGAAACATCTGGGGATCGGCGGCCAACCGTTAGAGGTAGTGACAGGACATGTCATCCACAGACGGAAGTACAACAGGCACTCTCGATGATACGGTTGATTACCACAAAGCTTCAGGCGAACGGTAACCAGGGTATGCAACCGTGTATTGCGTGTGTCATGGTCGATCCGATAGGTCATTGGAACTACAAACCCATGGCTTCCAACCAATTGGCAGGTGTATTTGATCTCCACAAGGCGTATTTACCGAGTAATGTTAACCCCGGACGTCTGGTGTTTTCTCGCGTCAAGCTCGGTCTACTACCAACGTCCGTCTATGAGACGGATCTGGAATAGTCACGCCTGTAATGCAGAAAGTGTCCGCTAATTCCGAGCCCGCTGAGCGACCATTTTGGGTGCCAAATAAGAGATGGTCTTATTGGCGAGCTTGAAACTATCAAGGTGCTATGGTACAATAAAATATAAAGGCCACAAGGAACAAAATAACAACAAATCGAGATAATGAACCCATCAAATTTACAAGGTCTGAGATCAAACGTCCAAATGAACACGACAAGGAACAAAAGCCCCGTAATGGCAGAACGAGAAGGCACAAGTGAAGCCAACGTACACGTACGCAAGAGTACAGCAGTATTGAATCGTTCGCCAACAGTCCGCGTTCACATCGAGCTACATGTAATCTGTTGATCCAATCGGCAGGGGAGAAAATTTGCCTCCAAAACGGTGAGTCAGAAGACGGTGGGGATAATTGGATTTAAAAAAGCAGTGATTGGATGAGTAGACAAGAAGAGTAATTCTCTCACCTCAAAAGTTAGAAACCCTCAGGGATTGATAAAGAATGTCTGTACAACAAAATTGACGACCGTGCACCGCTCAATAGAGGGAGACGATAAAACGGATCGAGCTAAATTTTTAAAAATTGGTCGTTGGGTAAAGAGAAGCAAACCGACTTTTCGCACGTCGCAGAATGATAGGAACTATCAGTTGCTGAAGAAAAATTACATAATAAGAATGCCAAGCTGTGGCATTCGAAAATTTACAGGGCTCAGATTGAGTAAAAGAAATGGATGCTGTGCCAGTAGCTGATGTAGGAATGATACGTTTTTTTTCAGGAAACTGAAACGTGTGGCCCTTTCAACACTTATCAAGCGATGTTCAGTAATCCCGGGGATAAAGTGGAACACCTCAACGATGTCAACGGTCTGCGCACGTTTAGTTTACTCCATTGACAAATATTTGTCATAGGTTACCCGACAATAACATATGTTCACGTGGAACCTGCCACAATTAGGCTAAGTGCGGTTCCGTAAGACGTTTATGCCGTCATACTCCACACCCTGTGATGAGGATGACTGACGTGTTTTCTCTTTCACCATGCAATCGTTTTGCTGTTCCAACTCCCTATACAACTCATAAATACAATTCAACGCTATACGTTCTGCTTTGTTCTGCTCTATAGTAATAATAATACCAATAATGCTTTTAATGACAGTAGTAATAATACCGTATGCTTTTGAGCGCGTGTGAGAAGCACACTGGGATGTGGTCGATCATTCAGGATATTTGCAGGCGCTACAAATAACAAGTAACTAGATAGTACTAAAAACGTGAAATCTGCTAGCGAAAAGGACGTGATGAAAAAGAAAATGATTGTAGTTTACCAGATTTTGGAGCACTCAGCGAGAAGAGTAGTTCGCGTATTACACAGATCCAGTTGAAAAAATATGATTCCACGTTAATTTAATTTTTACAAGATTACGCATGAGCGGATATTTCAAGCAGCTCAAGGTCACTCGGGGGAATACGTCCGAATGCATCTTAAGGATGTTCCTTCATTACTTGATATAAACAGTGACAGAATACTATTGAAGTAAGTTGGCTTTGAAAAGGGAGGATGGAAAATTTCAAAATCCGGAGAACGATTGGGCAAACTCCAGCGCAGAAGTTCGTTGGTTGCTGGAATCCGTACAGAAGTTGAAATTCTCGCATATTGTTTGATCAAGATGGGTCTCTGCACGTCCAGTAGCGGCAGAACACATTCTCACAGAGTGTTCAGGGGATTGAGAATTAGAACGTGATCTTGCGTAGTGGATGACGAATTTTTTCATCAGGCTATGCGGTAGTGGTATTTCTGCGTTGGTCACTAAAATATGACGCTTTTAACTGGCTGTTATGCTTTCTCGTTACCTCGGTAACCGGCAGCTACCAATAGAATGGTTATCAAGTGGTGATCAAAACTCCGTATGAACTGTGATGCCAAATTGATTTATAGGGCCGATATTTGAACTGACATTCACAGAAGTTTGCACCAATCTTTTCCCAGATAGCAAGGTTGGTAAGGTAGGGCTCTTATTTATTCGACCATATAGGGGACCATGTTGTAAATAACAAATTAGCGCTGTGGTGATGGCCTCCGAATGTATGAATTCACAGAAAAATGAGGCCCAACTCCAGCCTCCGTAGACAAATATGTCACTACCAAGTGTTCGGCAGCGTTGTCTGTAGGTGATGAAGAAGGGTATCCTAAAGCTTTTGGTAGAGGAACTCTGAAGGTTTTCAAGCACGAGTCTATCGGACTTGTGTAGATGACAGTGAAGGAATGTTTACTGCTCCAGTTGAGGTCGAGCACACACTTTGTAAAGCTTCAGCTTCGCAGCTGGTTGACTGAACGTCCTTTTGATACTGCTTATTGCCTTTCTAGGTTTTGCTACCTGAAAACTCATTTGTTCGAAGAAGTCAAATGAGTTTTCACACCGTATTCTTGAATCTCTAGCGGAAGTGGCGGTATAAATATTCTAATCTTCTAGCGAGACAGAAACGGCCTTTAAGGTATGACAAAAGCCGGCTACACAAGGGGCCTTTTATGCTAGATGATATTTTCGTCAAGAGGCACTTATGAGGCTGACCATCAAGAGCCTTTTTCATGTCTAAGACGCATTTCCTGCGTCGGCTGTCATCACTATATGTTTTAAGATTTCCAGCTGATATTTTATACAAGAGCGTTCGCTGAGAAAACCGTGCTTTAAGGACTCAACAGTGTACACCTTCTGTATTCTTTCAAGCATTCTCGGGCAGGTTAAGTTCTGATTGCAAGACGACCGTTATTAACGTCCTACCTTGAACAACCTTGTGGCGAGGCATAATGATTGATTTTTTTCACTGAGGAGGAAAGGTGCTGGACAGGATTGGTGGGGTGAGAAAATAAGTAAAATGATGGGTATATCTTCACCTCCATGGTTGATGGCCACTGGCTACTGGTGGGATTCCGTCAGCTCCGGGATGGACTGAGAATAAAATGGTGGCTGACTGAGCTAATACTTTGAACGTCATTCAGGGCATTACTCAGAATTTCGTTTGTATTCGTTAGAGTATTAACAGGTAATGAGGTGTTTCTTGGTCAACGTAGCAGCAAAGTGAGAATTGAAGCTTTCACATATAGCAAGTTCCTTCAAGGAGTTTCTCCGTCCCATTTGCTGCATTAATTTTTTGCACCAATGACACAACAAATAATCCATGAACTTTTCATCTCTTCGGTAGATGATATTCAAGTCGTGTTCGAAGCTACGGTTTACGACACTAGAATGCATCTTGCTCTTCCTCATTATCTACGGTGGCCGTTCGGCTGAACAGGTAACGACTGCGAGAACAGTTTTTTTAACGAACATGACAGTCGAACTTCATCCAAATACATGCCTACGAACGGTGTCCCGTACGTAGGAGTAGCACCTGATGTCGCAGCCGGACATCACATAGGCTGCCCTCATTTACAAAGCCCTCGTTTCCATCACAAACGTCTCCACCAGAATGTGCTCTTCAATCATTACTCCAAAAATTTCGAACAGCCCAAGTAGAGTCGCATAATTCTCATTACAAACGTACCCGTACATGACCGGTCGGCCATGCCTCTTGCAGTCTGTTACTAGGACCTGGTACAACTTTCACCTTTGAAAACGTGAGAAAACATCTGATGACATACTTTTACCTTTTTGTCCTGTGGGTGGAATCCACACCTATAACATGAGGGAAACACTGACACAGTTTAATTTGCGTTCGCTGGGCAAAACAAATGTGCGTGTATCTGTTGTCTTCGTCCTACACGGTGCGCACCACGCCTACCGGACTGATCACCGACAGCACTTCCTCGAGGTTTTCTAATGTTTTGGCACCATTCTTACATTGCAGACCTTAACTTACGTCAAATGTTTCCAACGTCAGCGGTCACTATAAACTTCCCGTAAACATCATCTACATACTGCATAATGTCAGCATTTAGTGAATTGTACTGGAACAGGCGTTTACATTCGTTCAATTCACTGATAGTTAGTTCGCGATTTGTAGGATGTGACTAAAATACCAGATGACTGAGGGAGTGGCTGTGCTCTAACTCAAAAGAGCCCACAACCAGAGAGACATCGCCTCTGGCTACACAGAACCTTCAATTACAACATTTGTCGCGAGAACTGAATTGTTAAAACTAATAACTGTTAACCCACTAGACACGTCACAAGCCCTTGCATACGCTACTACCCCCCCATATTTCGTACAGCGGCAAAAATCTTAGACGGTTTTCAGGGAACCAAGCCAACTCACATCATCGTTCCTGGGAACCGTTTTCAATCTGTGGCTTACCCTATGAGTGTATAGAACGCATACATCCTCCATGTACCTCTGAAGGCACTCCTGGGCATGTGAGAATGTGTGGAATGCACGACTTACAAACATCACCTTGACAGCCGCAACACAAGCCGTCTCCTAAAATTAAAAAATATCCCGAATGATTTGTGCACCATCGCATCTTCAAGCATGCATTATTTCGGCGACCATGCAGTAAGATCGCCACACACAAGCAATGACAACAGCAGCTACACCGATTTTTATAAACACACGATGAGGTCATTTTTAACTGACGACAAGTTACAACAAACAGGTGTCAGTCCATGACACAGATTTCGGTGATTTTAATTTCTGCACCATCTAACAAACTAATAAACCGGAATATGCAGTGAAATGGTTTTTCACCCGAGATAACCGAAAGATCCACGGTCTACGACTAGCACTCAAGCGTCTACATAGGTCCCGTAAGCCTATCCTGAAAAGTCCTCACTATCCTTTTTGCGAAGATTCTACTGAGCTGTCATTCTTCTCCGAGCTACAGAAAAAGCTGCTAGACGTTTTCTCTTGATGTTCGACGGCACGACTTGAGCCAAACCTCACACTCATGCACACTCTAGTTTGTGACAACGGGTTCGCCGTTATTTAGCGATCTGCTTACAGCATAGCTCATAGTACAAACTCGGTAGCAAGAAACTCACTTTGGCAGATTTAAAACTTTAAAAAACTGTACTTAAAGTTTTTCTGGTGAATTACGTTTATGTTCGGAACAACCTCTCATTTGCGGTTGCAGCCAGTGAGAATATGAACCAACTTAAACGGAGCTTAGAGGCTTTTCTTATACTGACGGACGTAATGTCAATTTTTAACATTGTTCGCCTGAAGACGATGTCCACCTGGATGAAAAGCCTTTGCTCCACACAGACCACCATGTATCCTTCGATTTGGCCCAAGTTAACAGTTTCTTCGTTAGATTTACGGATCTAAGGTTTGAAGCTCCCTACCGACTACCACAGGATAGATCTTGCACGTAGTTCTGTTTACAATTTGTATGAGAATACAAAAACATGCATGCATGCATGAGAATACAAAACATGCAAGTATCCGCGCATAAATGCGCGTTCGTAATACTACGATCCCTCTGGTATTCCTCACGTCATACTTTACCGTGGCCATCTTCCTGTAGTTCTTGATCACCGTACAAGAGCAACGCACGCTTAAGCTGTCGTGAAAAATAGCTGCATCTGACCTGCGTATCTCATTCACCTATAAAAGTCTCGCGTTAACACTCGTGTTTCTTCCTCCAAATTGAACACTCTTAGTATGTCACCTGACTATCTTTCTGTGTTTTCAAATACCGATAGTAATCATTCACCAGAAAAATATCCGCGCAGCATAATGCCCGGCCAAAATAAGCCGGTATCCCGTAGGTTTTGGCAGGCTACGATTGAAACTCGGATGATGCTAATTCCAATGATTCATGGCGCCGGCCGAAATTGAGGGCTTTTGCAAGGTGAACGGTACGTATTCTGCCATAAAAATTCCGACAAAAGCGTTTTCATAACGCAAATTCAATCGCAAAAGCTAACAAGATGCTTTCATCGAAAGAGATGTCAAAAATGTTTCGAACAAAGTGCAAGCGCGAGTGTTTTTTGAGTATAACCGTCTTTTTCAATTAAATCACAACTACCACATTCGATAAAACGTCTGCACTTACCCTGAACTATGTAATTCAGTGTTATACGACAAATGTGAAGAATCGCTGTTCTCGTTCAAATGGCCGTCTTCAACTCGTTTCGATCTTGAAACACTGTACCGGCGAACTACATAAGTACCAACGCTCCTGATGTAATTACCTTGTTACCCATGAATAGTCTTACTTAAAGCCAGTAAAAGAGAAGAACAGGAATACTATCGCTTGGGACTTCTCAAAAAGTGCGGAAAACACTGTCCTTTGTTGCTGCAGTTCACACTTGAACTCGTAGAGAACGAATTCGACAGAAGACAAGAACAAACCATACGTGGCAAAACTTTTAACCCCACAAGAGTGTTGGTGACAGTACGCTACTCCGAAGAGAAATACTACCAACCAATATCTCCTAAGTACAGCAGGACTCATGCAGCAGTCAGTAACTCCACTGACGTGACCCTCGAATTCCACTGCTCAACGAATTTTTTCAATCAGAAATTTGTGACTGGGGTCGCCGTCAGTTTGGCCGTTCAGACGGCCGGTGATTAGCAGACCAGGTCTAGCTCTGATGCCACTAGGCACGTTCAGGTTGTTTTTAGCGAAACTCACGGTCTGTGCTAAATATACATCTCCTGGCCCTCAGAGACACTCTCTGTCATCCGAAGTGTACATGGAAACAGTCTTAGACTTAAGGCGCTCAAAGTTACCGAGGACACTGGGAACAGCAAATTAAGTTCCCCTGATAATGGCAAAGCCAAACAATCACAGCCACCTAAATCTCAATGTAGAACTTTTCCTCTGTCACCCGTAACTGCTAACGGTGGACCCATAACAAGTGAACGAGGCCCTCGACCAACAGTAAGACATGTATGGCGCTTAATGAAAAATGATACTCTAGATTTTCAATATAAAGGTAAAATCAAAAGTGTTTTACAAGCGCCGCAAATCTGACCATAAGAAGCAAGGTTCCGCAGACGAGACTGCACAATCTCACCCCGCTGTTTTTAAGCCAACTTAAAATTCTACTAGGTTTTTAAGGCTTTCCTCCACTACCCAATAATCCTGTAGTAACTCATCCTCTCACCCGAAATATAAGTGTCACTAGGATCCAAAATCCCAACATGCATACCGAGGAAAGCACGTCATCGCCTCATTAACTTGCCAACGCAAATGTCTCCTGAACCAGTCATTTTCAAGTGCACCCCTCAATATTCTACCCACCGCTACCTGGTCCCTCTCCCCATGTCTCACTCAGTCATCCCATCACAACGACCCTCTTCCAGTACTTTCTATCGTGAAGTTAAACCTTTGCGACATCTACTCGA
Source organism: Paragonimus westermani (assembly GCA_008508345.1). Taxonomy (NCBI): domain Eukaryota; kingdom Metazoa; phylum Platyhelminthes; class Trematoda; order Plagiorchiida; family Troglotrematidae; genus Paragonimus; species Paragonimus westermani. Next base: position 5,942 of record QNGE01002982.1, on the reverse strand, counting down.
ATATGGGTAGTAAACAGATACACTTCACAGACCAGGCCTTCCATATGCTTTTTGTAGCCAATTGCCCTATCTGTCACGAAGTTCTTCAACGGTCTGAATGTTCAGCTTGACAGAAAAATCCCATGATTTAGTAGTGATGAACGTAGGATCGGTGGTAAGTGAGATGTAAATTCTTAAATCCTTCTATCCAATCCTTTTTATCTAATCCCCATATCATTTTTGAAACTGAGACGTGGTGCACCTGTGACACTCCAAACAGACGGATAAGCATCATGGGATACCACATGTTTTGTATGGATTGTCCCACGGGACGAAGTGGTGGATGCATTAGTTACCTGAAAGAATAAATTCTTGCAATAACACTCGATCAGTCTAGTCTTCACAAGGTCGAGGACTCGTTGTGACAACGAACTACTTATAGTAGCCCTGCCACAAAGGTAGCTCGAGACATGAGGTCAGCGATTATGGTCCCATTAACCACACTTCAATCTGTTATGAGGTGTTGGAAAGGATAATAAAATGTCGCGTGGTCGAGTTCCTATTATCACTGAACCTTATAAACCAATCCCAGCATGGGTTTCTCAGCAAACGTTCACGCATAACGTGCCAGCTGGAATTTATCAACCATGTGATAAACATTACTGGCATCGGTGGAGAGAGTATTATTATACTGTTGGACTTGAAAGAGGCTTTTGATCGTGCAATTCAGAAGCGTCTTCTAATCAAACCAGCACACTTTGGTATGTTACCCAGTGCTCAGCTTGTTTTCTTCATACCTCACAGGCCGCACACAAACAGTGGAGATAGGAGAAAACATCTCAACGCCCAGACCAGTCACTAGTGTGGTAATAAAATAAAGTGGTCTGGAACTGTTACTCTTTCTCATACATAGAAACCATATATGTGAATTCATCAAGTATGACAGCCTATTCTTATTCGCTGATGATATCAAGCTTGGTTACACTTTTCTTCCTGGCAGTCTCAATCCACGTTTAGAAACCATACAGAAGGACTTCATGCCATTAGGGACTTAGCGTCAAACTTGGCTGATGAAATGTTCAGTCGACAAATCCGCTACCGTTGTGCATGGTTGTCACGTACCAGATGGCTCTGTAAAGCTGGGTGGCCACAGCATACCAACCGTCAACTCAGTACGTGACCTAGGTTCACGCTACTCGAACTCATTCAATTTTGCAGAACATTACCTTCCTGGTAGCTAAAACTAGATGAACGATGGGTTACATCAAACATTCATTCTTTATAACTGCCGCACGATTACACCTTTGTGAAATAGACATATGACCCCGAGTTTGAGTACTGCACGTTCATATATAACCACCTGCGCAAGTGTGATAGGCTAATTCTGGAAAACCTTCAACGTACATTCACGAAAAGCTTATTGTATTATCCGTCTACTCCGAGCTACACAGAACGCCGCCGGACGCTTGCACTCGATCCTCTCTGGTTACAGTGACTCAAGCTCAACCTTGCACTCATGTGTAATCTGGTCTATGACAATAACTCCACCGCCAGCTTCGCGACTCACTCACAACACAGGTAGAGGTATAACCTCAGAAGCGAGGAATTCACTTTGGCAGCCTTCAAAACAGGAAAAACTGCGTTAATAATTTTTCCTAGTAAAATATTCCTACATTTTGAACAAAACCCCGTATGCAATTACCGCCAGTAAGAATATTCATCAATTAAAACGAAGCTCAGAAGCTTTCTTAACGATAACGAACGTCATGCCTATTTCCAAGCTTTACATGTCTGAGGGCGTTAGCTTTGAAAACGGACCTAATAACATCTGACGGGAAACCCTGGGTGTTGCGTGACGTTACGTCACGCACCCCTCGAACTGATCAAAACTATCAATTTCAGGAGAGATTTTGTGCTTTTAGACTCGCTTCCAGACTTGTCCGCGAACAAGAAAACATGTTTGTAGTCAACACGTACATGTGTCAATATATACATGCCTGCTAGTATCAACTCAATCATCCTGGTACGTCATTACTCCATACTCGTTGATAGCTTGTGTTTGTGTGTGTTATAAATCATCATACAAAAACTGAACATGCTGATAACGTTTGAAAAAAAGAAACTCAACCTGATCGTCTCATGAATACATAAAAACTCAGCGTTGCAACTTTTCCTTCTTCTCCTCCCGATAGACCACCTGGAAACCTCTCGGTATTGTCGAACATTCTTCTCATTCTATATACCGGCCGTACAGAGATAATGGACATATAAATTGGAAAATAATCGTATACTGGAGATAGCTGATAATCGATCTTTCGCGTGATTTGATAACAGCCGCTCGCATATGGCATATGTTTCATCAATTAACACAATGGTATCAACGCCACATAAAAGGTTACGCCGAAATATCACATTTCATTGTTCATCATACCTCACATAATCAGTTCTACGATTTCCCGTTTTTCGCGTGATCTCACTTTCTATTCTTGGTCTAACTGATATATCCCACGCCCGAAAACATTCCACCCCACCCGGACAATCAAATGTGTATATGGCTTCAAAATGTGTACATTGACCGCGTTCTCTCCAGCGTGTTTCTCACGGATGCGTCGAGAAATATACCGTTGTAGAATGCGTCCATGAACGCCTAATGCTAAGGGCAATGGTTTGATGACCTGGTAGATTTAACTAGTCACGTATCAAACAAGCCTCGTGAACACAAACATAAAGGTGGTGACTCCAACTTGTCTGATATCTCCTAAACTTTGCTCTCAGCTCCAACAAAGCAGACCGAATTTCTCTCGTGCAGTGAACTGAGCGGTTGGAAACAACATGTCATAACGTCCACCAGACATAGGCATAATTTGGATCTCATATTCGCAATAAGTATCCCGTCCGTACCGACATCCACCCTAGACCAAGTTTTTGAAAATGACCACAGTATCGTCAAGTATATGTTTGGTCGCAGTATGGCCACCGAAACGAGAGTTGTAGTTCACAGTGCGATCAATTTTACCGATCCAACCGACTTCTGCCTTCTGAGATCCTTGAAGTAGAGCACCTCTTTACTCATATAAGACCCGAATTAGCGACCTCAAAATTTATCAAACATCTGACATTTTGTATCGACGCTCTGGCATTCATAAAGCCCAGACGCGTCGATTCGTAGGGACAAGGTAAAATTCTTACCGCAAAAGAGACTGACAGACATAAAATGCTCAAGTTGAGGCACAAAAGAACACTAGATTTCTCCCTGGTGATGCGACTGAGAAGAGAGTTTGAACATATAGAACGTCGAAAGCAAGTGCGTCATATAAACGAAGAGTTACTTGCGCTCTGTAACAAGCGAAAGTGCAAGTTAATGCAGCAAATGGGACGGAGAAACTCCTTGAAGGAACTTGCTATATGTGAAAGCTTCAATTCTCACTTTGCTGCTACGTTGACCAAGAAACACCTCATTACCTGTTAATACTCTAACGAATACAAACGAAATTCTGAGTAATGCCCTGAATGACGTTCAAAGTATTAGCTCAGTCAGCCACCATTTTATTCTCAGTCCATCCCGGAGCTGACGGAATCCCACCAGTAGCCAGTGGCCATCAACCATGGAGGTGAAGATATACCCATCATTTTACTTATTTTCTCACCCCACCAATCCTGTCCAGCACCTTTCCTCCTCAGTGAAAAAAATCAATCATTATGCCTCGCCACAAGGTTGTTCAAGGTAGGACGTTAATAACGGTCGTCTTGCAATCAGAACTTAACCTGCCCGAGAATGCTTGAAAGAATACAGAAGGTGTACACTGTTGAGTCCTTAAAGCACGGTTTTCTCAGCGAACGCTCTTGTATAAAATATCAGCTGGAAATCTTAAAACATATAGTGATGACAGCCGACGCAGGAAATGCGTCTTAGACATGAAAAAGGCTCTTGATGGTCAGCCTCATAAGTGCCTCTTGACGAAAATATCATCTAGCATAAAAGGCCCCTTGTGTAGCCGGCTTTTGTCATACCTTAAAGGCCGTTTCTGTCTCGCTAGAAGATTAGAATATTTATACCGCCACTTCCGCTAGAGATTCAAGAATACGGTGTGAAAACTCATTTGACTTCTTCGAACAAATGAGTTTTCAGGTAGCAAAACCTAGAAAGGCAATAAGCAGTATCAAAAGGACGTTCAGTCAACCAGCTGCGAAGCTGAAGCTTTACAAAGTGTGTGCTCGACCTCAACTGGAGCAGTAAACATTCCTTCACTGTCATCTACACAAGTCCGATAGACTCGTGCTTGAAAACCTTCAGAGTTCCTCTACCAAAAGCTTTAGGATACCCTTCTTCATCACCTACAGACAACGCTGCCGAACACTTGGTAGTGACATATTTGTCTACGGAGGCTGGAGTTGGGCCTCATTTTTCTGTGAATTCATACATTCGGAGGCCATCACCACAGCGCTAATTTGTTATTTACAACATGGTCCCCTATATGGTCGAATAAATAAGAGCCCTACCTTACCAACCTTGCTATCTGGGAAAAGATTGGTGCAAACTTCTGTGAATGTCAGTTCAAATATCGGCCCTATAAATCAATTTGGCATCACAGTTCATACGGAGTTTTGATCACCACTTGATAACCATTCTATTGGTAGCTGCCGGTTACCGAGGTAACGAGAAAGCATAACAGCCAGTTAAAAGCGTCATATTTTAGTGACCAACGCAGAAATACCACTACCGCATAGCCTGATGAAAAAATTCGTCATCCACTACGCAAGATCACGTTCTAATTCTCAATCCCCTGAACACTCTGTGAGAATGTGTTCTGCCGCTACTGGACGTGCAGAGACCCATCTTGATCAAACAATATGCGAGAATTTCAACTTCTGTACGGATTCCAGCAACCAACGAACTTCTGCGCTGGAGTTTGCCCAATCGTTCTCCGGATTTTGAAATTTTCCATCCTCCCTTTTCAAAGCCAACTTACTTCAATAGTATTCTGTCACTGTTTATATCAAGTAATGAAGGAACATCCTTAAGATGCATTCGGACGTATTCCCCCGAGTGACCTTGAGCTGCTTGAAATATCCGCTCATGCGTAATCTTGTAAAAATTAAATTAACGTGGAATCATATTTTTTCAACTGGATCTGTGTAATACGCGAACTACTCTTCTCGCTGAGTGCTCCAAAATCTGGTAAACTACAATCATTTTCTTTTTCATCACGTCCTTTTCGCTAGCAGATTTCACGTTTTTAGTACTATCTAGTTACTTGTTATTTGTAGCGCCTGCAAATATCCTGAATGATCGACCACATCCCAGTGTGCTTCTCACACGCGCTCAAAAGCATACGGTATTATTACTACTGTCATTAAAAGCATTATTGGTATTATTATTACTATAGAGCAGAACAAAGCAGAACGTATAGCGTTGAATTGTATTTATGAGTTGTATAGGGAGTTGGAACAGCAAAACGATTGCATGGTGAAAGAGAAAACACGTCAGTCATCCTCATCACAGGGTGTGGAGTATGACGGCATAAACGTCTTACGGAACCGCACTTAGCCTAATTGTGGCAGGTTCCACGTGAACATATGTTATTGTCGGGTAACCTATGACAAATATTTGTCAATGGAGTAAACTAAACGTGCGCAGACCGTTGACATCGTTGAGGTGTTCCACTTTATCCCCGGGATTACTGAACATCGCTTGATAAGTGTTGAAAGGGCCACACGTTTCAGTTTCCTGAAAAAAAACGTATCATTCCTACATCAGCTACTGGCACAGCATCCATTTCTTTTACTCAATCTGAGCCCTGTAAATTTTCGAATGCCACAGCTTGGCATTCTTATTATGTAATTTTTCTTCAGCAACTGATAGTTCCTATCATTCTGCGACGTGCGAAAAGTCGGTTTGCTTCTCTTTACCCAACGACCAATTTTTAAAAATTTAGCTCGATCCGTTTTATCGTCTCCCTCTA
>QNGE01002981.1:54317-97345 GCA_008508345.1 Paragonimus westermani | reverse complement strand
TGTTGGAACTGATCCAACAAAATACAACCCTGTCAGTTAGCACTATCGACAATCGATCGACAGTGAAAAGCCAAGTCTCAGCGCGTTGACTTCGTATATTATTACCGACCCTGGAAAATAGAGAGTACAGAGAGACGCGTCAAGCTAGCGAGGCACGGAGCGAGTTGTGTTGTTAGCCCCGGGACGGATGTTACAAAAGGGGTAGGTTGACTAAAACAAAAGTAGGTACAAAATCAAAATCATAGAAAATGTACAGATGAATGCGACTATCAAAATATCATTTATTATAGTCGCTACTAGCTGATTCACCTTTATATGCTTCCCGGCATCCTCTTGGCACCTCGACAGCTTTTAGTTGTGCGGAATTAGATTCCATATATTCACGGTGGTTGTCATTCGATTCGAAATTTGTCCAAACCTTCCTAGCCCCGTTGTTCCACCATAGGGGTGTGTCTCGGTTCTGTATCCCGCGTGAAAAGTGAAATCAGTCGGCTGCCACGGTAGTAGACTAGTTTTTATCCTACACCTTCAGTTCACTGAGACTTCGCGTGTTTGATCACACATTCATATTTTTCCAGCTTTCTGCACCTTTTTTGGAATATCCGTTATTAAACGCTATTAACCTGAAACTTAGCTAATTATCGGCTGGTCACTTTTTGTCAAGGGGGTTCAACAGTAAGACTGCGATCATTTGACTCGAGTCAAATGATCATTGATAACCACGGATTTTAAACTCGTCAACCTAACCCTGTCCCCGCTCAGTTTGTTGTTCAATATACTGAACTAGATCCTTCAGGTGCTTCGTCAGTATTCCTGCTACTTCAGACAAGCATTCGGTGTGTAGAGTTCAGACGGGCTATGGTCGATCAATTACGAACAACGCAACGAGTAGACGAGAAATATATTGTCGACACGTAAAATCGACGAGAGCGAGCGAAGAGCGAGATGAAACGTCAACACAACAAAACGTCACGCGAGCAGGCACCGGAGCAGAAACGTTCGAGTGCGCGGGTGGTCTGCCGGTAACCATACTCGTTCAAACAAACGTTTAAGAGCATACAAAATGTAGGGGAAGGGAGAGAGTACAAATGCTAACTGTTACTTCAACGCAGTTAGCCATAAACAAATAGTGTCGCTACAGAGCTCCCCCGCTAGAAGACAACCAGAGTGTTGACTTCGATAATGTAGGAGTTTTTCAGTTAACCGGAACCGTTGACTCGAGCATGAATGGTCCAATTTACTCCTGCCACACAGCTCGCGTCCACGTCCGGTGGAAGGGTGAGGGAAACAATTGAAAATGGTTGGGGGGCACTGTTGGGGAGGTTAATGGTTGTGGGCAGAAGGGGAATTGGGAACAGACACGTTGTGGTCGGCCTACTAGGGCCGTAGCCTTGTTCACGTCCATCGCGGGCGATCGTCATCGGAATTCGAGCTTTCTAGCGTCTTCTCGCAATGCACGCCCTCCGTGCCCCATGTAGATGATGGATGGTTAATTTCAGGTATCTAGAATGTACAGTGCTCATAAACTGAAAACGATAACCTCACCGGGTTTTCTGACTCCATGGCGTCCGACAAAATAAGGCTTTCTTTTGCTTTTCCAAAGAAAACGTCTCGTCGACAGTCTGTTGTAGGTTAGGCCATCTAAAATCAACTTGTTAAGGAAGTGACAACAAAAATTAGATACGGCGGACGTCCACGTAATCTGCGAATCGCACTGGCCTCCGCAAATCTCGCCCGCGTCTGCTCTGGGGGCTTGGCCCCGTCGAGGCAGGCGGAGTCGCCACTGAAAGCGAATCTGTACCAACGCTAGGTAATGTACCGACTGAAGATGGCGTTGCTGCTTGCGAACCAGTTTCCTTATCGGGTACCTCTATAAACGCTGGCTTCAGTCTATCGATAGAGATCACCTCGCGTTTACCATTGCGTTCCAGCACGAAAGTCTTAGCATAGCGTGCGAGGACGCGAAACGGTCCGGTATACGGCGGGTGCAAAGGTCGTCTAGGAGTAACCGCACGAACCAAAACATGAGAACAAGTTGACAGACGAGGGTGTACGTACGTTGGCGTCGTCTGTTCTCTCGGTGGATGTGGTCGGAGTCGCCTCATGTGTTGGGCTAGCCGCTCGCCGTAATCTGCGAAGTTGATAGGTCCCGTTGCGCGTGGGGCAACCAACTCGCCGGGTAAACGTAAGGAGCACCCATACACTAACTGGGCGGGGGTGGTATGCAGGTCAGCCTTCAGCGTGTTACGGATACCTAACAAGACTAGTGGCAGAACCTCGTGCCATGAGGGGTTGTTGCTAGCGGATAGTGAACTTTTCAACTGCCGATGAAAACGCTCAACCAACCCGTTGGCTGCCGGGTGGTAAGCTGTTGTGCGAATTCTACTACAGCCTAGTGCGTTGAGGAGTGAAGTGAAGGCTAAGTCAAAATGTGACCCGCGATCGGTAGTCACTACAGCAGGGCAACCAAACTGAGCGACCCAACGTTCTAAGAATGCTCGTGCGACGGTTTCCGACGAGCAATTCGGAATTGGTATAGCCTCTGGCCAACGTGTAAACCTGTCTACGCATGTCAGGATGTAAGTATACCCATCCGAGGGTGGCAGGGGTCCGACCAGGTCGACATGCACGTGATAGAAGCGTTCATCGGGGGCTGCAAAAGTTCCCACTGGGGTACGCGTGTGACGGTGGATCTTAGACCGCTGGCAGTGTATGCACGCTTTCGCCCATGTGCGGACGTCGCGATTGACGTTGCGCCAGACGAAGCGCTGCGTGACCAGTTTGACTGTTGAACGTATGCCAGGGTGAGACATGTTGTGCAACGTATCGAAAATTCGGCGGCGGAAGGCCAATGGAATAACCGGACGAGGAATGCCTTGTGAAGTGTCACAAATAATCAGACCACCGGAGGAATTCATGGGGACTCTTTCTAACTTAAGGGAACTGGACCGGCGGAGTTGTTCTATCTCCGGGTCGTTGTCCTGTGCGGCTGCGATTGCCGTCAGATCGACTGAGCTTTCCGTCGTGCTCAGTGTAGCATTAATGCGCGAGAGAGCATCGGCGACTGGGTTCGCAGTACCTGAAATATGACGAATATTGGTCGTGAACTGAGCGACATAATCCAGATGTCTCGTCTCTCTGGGGGAATACCTGTCCGTTGTCGAGCGTAACGCATACGTTAGAGGCTTATGGTCTGTGAATACGATAAAGTCCCTGCCTTCAAGGACATGTCGAAAATGGCGGATGCCGAGGTATACCGCTAACAGCTCCTTCCCAAAAGCACTATACCGCGACTCAGTAGGTTGTAACCGTTTAGAGAAAAAGGCTAGCGGGCACCAATGGGCACCGAGTTGCTGTTGCAGAACCGCCCCTACAGCCACGTCTGATGCATCCACGCTTAGCGCCAAGGGAGCAGACGGATGGTGATGCGACAGCGATGCTATATTGGCGATGGCCCTTTTTAAATTAATGAAGGCCATTTTTGCGGCCGTTGGGAATAAGAATGAACGTGTCTTACCTCTGAGTAGGTCGGTGAGCGGTTGCATTAGACAGGCACAGTTAGGGATGAAACGACGGTAAAAATTCACTAAACCATCAAAACGGCGAAGTTGCTTGAACGATGTGGGCTCCGGGTAGTCCACTATTGCCTGTACTTTGTCGGGGAGAGGTTCTATCCCGCTCGCGGATATACTATGACCCAGGAAGGCTACGCGGGACGCTCCGAAAGAGCATTTAGCCAGGTGTATGGTAACGCCATGATGCGACAGCCGGGTGAATAATGAACGCAAGTGTACGCAATGTTCCTCCTGCGATGAGCTGGCCACCAAGATATCATCTAAGTACGGATAAACACCGTCCAGCCCGCGACACACGTCGTGAATAAAACGTTGGAAAGTCTGAGCGGCGTTGCCCAGACCAAACGGCATGCGTAAGAATTCGAAAAGCCCGAACGGTGTTATGACTGCTGTCTTTGGGACGTCTTCTGGGGCTACAGGAATCTGATTGTAAGCGCGCACTAGGTCGATTTTTGTGAATATCTGTTTCCCTGACAGGTTTGCCGTCAAGTCCTGAATGTGGGGAATTGGATACCTATCGGGAGTGGTTGCGTTGTTCAACGCTCGATAGTCGCCGCACGGACGCCAGTCGTTGTCAGTCTTTTTAGGCACCATGTGCAATGGCGAAGCCCACGGGCTATTGGACGGACGGATAATGCCGAGTTGGAGCATATGCTCGAATTCGGCTCGGGCAATTTTGAGCTTTTCAGGAGCTAAACGGCGTGGACGACATCGAACTGGCGGCCCTCGTGTGACAATGTGATGCGCAACGTCGGTTGTCACGGCCGGCAGTTCGTTAGCGGGGCGGATCAGTTGAGGGAATTCGGATAAAAGTTTCCCGTAAGGCTCGCAAACTAGAGGATTGGCTAGCATAGGACTGATCACAGCCGCGTGTGATGGCTTACCCTGAACGTTTAGCTTTGTCGAGGTATCGATCAGACGTGATCGACGTGCGTCGACCAGTAAATCGAAATGTCGGAGGAAGTCGATACCAACGATAGGGAAAGGAATATCGGCCACGAGAAAAACCCAGGGAAAATCGCGTCTAAGGCCAAAGTTTAAATTCATCAGTCGACGACCGAAGGTTTTAATGGGCGTACCGTTTGCAGCTCGGAGAGTAGTGCCGGATTCTGAACGCGCATCCATTACTGAATGCGGGATGACACTGACCTCTGCCCCTGTGTCTATTAAGAATTGCATTTTGGAGGTTAAATCTTTCAGAAAGAAAAGGCGACTGCTGTTTGACTGGCCTGTGGCTGTCGTCGCTAGAACACGCCGGCCTGCTAGTTTAAACGCTTTTTACCACGATGGCTACATGGCGATCGACATCGCCTAGCGTTTTCGCCATACGTCTCATGATACCAACAAACACTGCCAGTTTTTAGTCCGGGCGGTGATCGGGCGCGCGTTGGAGGAAGTCTAGACGGTGACCTATTGCGCTGAATGCTGGCGCGAAGATCAGCCAGTTCACGCCGCAACTGAGCTATCTCGGCGTTTGTTTCTGAGGGGTTGTGTTCACGGCATTCCAGTGATTTCCGCAGGTTTGCTATTTCGGCGTCCTTCGTGGCCAACAAATGATCCGCCGGACTGTTCGCGTTAACTATTTGCCCAACTACTGCTGGCTGCCCTGTGCCTCGGAAACGCTCATGTATTGCGTCGGCCGAAACCGCAAGGTCGCCTAACGAACGTGAGGGTAACACGGAAAGTAGCCCCTGCGTGTACTCAGGCAATCTTTGAATCCACAACTCTTGCAAAAATGACTCAGGCAACTGCGATTTACCTGCTACATGTCTCATCTCCCGAAGGAGAACCGACGGCTTCTTGTCCCCCAACTGTAGTCGTTGGAACAGTTGTTCCAAACGCATTTTATCGGATGACTGTGTTTCCTTAAGAATCGTCTGCTTAGCGGACTCATAACGATCGGTCGTCGACCCCAGTAAAATATCACTAATCAGGGTTAGCATATCTCGGGGAAGACGCGGTATAAGCTGCGAGAACTTATCTGAGTCATTTGTTATGCGCCGGTTGCCGAACTCTATTTCCAACACAGCGAACCACAGCTCTGGGTCGAGATCCCCAAAAGCGGGAACAGCTAGTGTGATCAACGACACCGAAGACGAGAATTCGGACTTCACCTCCTTAGTGGCCATAGCGACCGAGCGAATGGAAATGATATAAATATATATATGAACTATATATATACAATTTACGCACCCAAAAAGTGATGAGAGGATGGGAGAAAAAAAATGAACTCAGGTATACACTGATATATATATATATATCCTAAACGGGCTCACCAATTTGTAGAGTTCAGACGGGCTATGGTCGATCAATTACGAACAACGCAACGAGTAGACGAGAAATATATTGTCGACACGTAAAATCGACGAGAGCGAGCGAGGAGCGAGATGAAACGTCAACACAACAAAACGTCACGCGAGCAGGCACCGGAGCAGAAACGTTCGAGTGCGCGGGTGGTCTGCCGGTAACCATACTCGTTCAAACAAACGTTTAAGAGCATACAAAATGTAGGGGAAGGGAGAGAGTACAAATGCTAACTGTTACTTCAACGCAGTTAGCCATAAACAAATAGGGTCGCTACAGGTGTCCACCATTAGTTGGATAACAGAAGCTACTCACCAACTCCCAGTGCCACTGGGCTTCTGTAGGTATAGGGGACTAGTATCCGTTATTTGAACAGACCAAACAAGATACCACCAAGATCGTCACCATCGTTTATCTTTGAGCTGTACTCATTAGTACCATGGGTCTGACAACGTTCCCTAAAGCAGCGGAGTACTAAGTACAGTTTCAAGTAGAAGGGAAAAACGAGAGATGAAAAGTAGTCGGGCCTCGAGGAAAAGAAGAGTTGAAAAATGTGTAGATATAGACTCATTAATGAGTCAGCAATTGCTGACTACGACACATTATTGTCAGAGATTGTTCGCAGCCAACGGGTGTGGATGGTCGCGAACTTCCAAACCAAGTCAACGACACTTACCAGCCTTACTCAGTGCGATGGTGGGCGCTTCCATAGCTTGTACTCACCTTACTCCCTGACCATCTCAATTTCCCCCAACTACGAGAGATCACATTGTACAGTACGTAAGACACCCCGTCGGCACAAAGATTACGTGACCCAACCGGCAAAGACCACATTTTCATTCGTTTGGTTATCTGTTGCGAACCTGCACATTTCTCAACTACTTGCCGGCAAACTGTCACGTTGCTCACACAACCAACTCATTCGGTCCGGGCCAGTTGTCAGAAACAACAGTTGCTGAATACCGAGGGGCTAGGTGCATCTGCCACATGGATGGACATGTATTTGATCTACAGAGCAAAAATGAGCGCACACGCATTATGAATCTCGTTTTTCTATCGACAGCGAACGTATGCTGCGTAACAAGTAACGAAGATTAGCGAATGCATCAGCTGCTCGTCATTCGTGAAAGAGCAATGAAGACTCAACAGTTTCACGTTTTACCGTGAATCTTCTGAATTTGCTTAGTTTCCAAGTTGACCCCGTTTTCGTCTGTTGCTATGCTCCTTTTCATCGAGACGGAAAGGGTTTGCTAGCCACATAAAACCAGTTTCGGGGTCTGGCTCGTTGGAATTTCGAAATACTCAACTTTTCACTCCATAGGGGCTTAGCGGTAGGGCCTCTTCCTTACATCTCTCTGAGTGGTCTGTCCACTGATAACCACCTGTAGCTCTCGCAAGGAGGCCACGACTTTAGGGTATTCAGAATGGATCTTGGCAGTTCGGAGCATAGTTTCGTCAGTAACAATCAAGAATGTATCGTGTGCATTATAAGCCGAGCGAGCGTACTTCACTTTTAGAACAGGATAAGCAACGAGTACGTGCTGGGTTGTTGCGTAAATTCCTCTCTCCAATTTTCAATTCTCCTTAAACTCCCTGCTTTCGAAATCCAGTCTTGGTGTTGGAACTGATCCAACAAAATACAACCCTGTCAGTTAGCACTATCGACAATCGACCGACAGTGAAAAGCCAAGTCTCAGCGCGTTGACTTCGTATATTATTACCGACCCTGGAAAATAGAGAGTACAGAGAGGCGCGTCAAGCTAGCGAGGCACGGAGCGAGTTGTGTGTTAGCCCCGGGACGGATGTTACAAAATGTGTAGCTTGACTAAAACAAAAGTAGGTACAAAATCAAAATCATAGAAAATGTACAGATGAATGCGACTATCAAAATATCATTTATTATAGTCGCTACATTGGTAACATTAGTCACGTTGGTGCCGTTTGCTTGGGTCTCCACATCATCATGTTAGTATTCACTGACTGGACTGAAGAACAAGTCCGCTTAGTCGTTGTGGTTGTGCGCAAACGATTACGTAAACTCTCATTTGGCCATCCGCCCTGCGGCTACTGTAAGTTCTGAGCATTCATTCATTCAGAGTGAACAAAGTTAATTGTGGTTACTGTTGTTCCCAAATGCACTTTTATTCGGCATCATGGCGTTCGTTTGTTGCTGTTGCAATCGGAGTCATTTATGACCTTTTGACTATTTTTGGGGACAAGTTTGTTCAACCGTCTGTTGCGTCCGATCACTACAATTTCTTTCAAAGTTGGAGAAGGTATAGACATTTTACGCATGGGGAAAACCAAGAATTGACAGGATCTTTCGGAATAGGCCGTTCTGTCGTCGGATACACACAGTTCTGGATGTTTTTTGTGTCGAGGTTGCCAGCTACTCGTCTGTCGCAATCAATAGTTTCTGCCAATGTCACAGCTGACTGGCGCATGCTGTGAGGTGAACAGATGATGATCTGGCGTAGAGAAATGAAATCACAATTCAGGGTTGTTCGTTGTGTCTGATTCGTCTCATGAACTAGGGCCTTCAACTCGCAGATTCAGCATGAATGGTGTCGCCGTTTGGCCGAGTTGCCTGTAAAGTAAGTGTGATTGATAATGCTCGACTGTGAAATCCACGAAGTAGCTGTTTTGCTGCTGATGCCTTACTTTTACCTACAGCTTAGTTGTTTAGTTATTTTGGTCGGTTGAATGTTAGTTTAGTCGTGTTAGTTATATGTTTGAGTCTTGACATAGAAATATCTAACATGAAAAAAGCCACCTGAAACAGCAAAATTATCAATGCGTGGGGAGGAGGAAAAAGGAGGGAGAAAAATGCAGAGAAAGGTACCTTTTGCGTTGATGCGCTCAGAGATTCACAATACGAGCATTGTTGACTCCTGTTCTTCGTCTTATCTGACGGTGTCTTCAGTCAAAGATGTTTTTGGGACGTGAGCCAAGAAGCCGCGAACACTCTACTGAAGAAAGCTTGAATGTGAGTGACTTCATACTCCGAACCTAAGTCTTACGTTGATCACCAGGCTACTGCTTCCAGCTCAACCCGCCTCTCACAAACGTGACAAGTGGTGAGTTGGAATTCGTACGTTGTAATGAGTCCAACGAAGCTCTTGAGGTATCATTACGCTTAGGGTTCTATAGTTTGTCCGTCTCAAAAATATCGGCGAATCACGTCATTACCGATGCAGTGTTCTCAATACACGTCGTTACGATGATCGAAAACAGACGCTGTGAACGTTCCTAGCATAGATGAACCAGGTTTCGCTGCCCTATGGTAGAGCCGCTCTTATCATGGCATTGTTCACTCGGTCTTTCACGAAAAGACTGATCTTGCCGACACCGAATCATCGTCATTAACGGCAATACATCAATGGTTCTCACTAGTGTTTGACTGCCACACAGCTCTGAAGTAGAACGTAGTGTGCAGGACGAGAGAAGAAAACGTAACCTTGGAGGAAGGGACTTAACCACTGTATTCAAACACTGGACATCAGGATGCCTACACTTTACGAACAACAACAACTTGAAAGTAAGACGTCATCAGCAAGGCAGCTTTTTTTATGGCTTTCACTGCCCCACTTCATTAAGCACACTTACTTCACAAACAACTGGACCAAATAACAACATTCACGTCAACCAGCCCGATTAGCCGCCATCTTACCCAACATCTCTGGCCTCGGACTCTGGGTCGCGAAGTCTTAAGCCCGAGAAACGAACCCGACCTTCGTGGACGATTTCCTTTCTCCACACCAGGTCATATCTGTTCACCTCACACCTTGCGCCAGTAGGCCGCAACGTCGTCAACGAGCGTTGGATGTGACAGAAGACTAGTTGGTATCTTTAGTAAATGGCCTAGCCATCACAGTCTATGAAGATGTAAAGATTGAATAAAAGAACTCGCTCTGCAATCACCACTAAATACTCACTCCCTAACCTTTTCGTTTCTTGCTCGTTGGTGCGATCACGTGCTTACACCGGTGGTCAAATTCCTGAAAACAGTTCACGTATTCTACTCCGATCTAAATCTGCCGACCAGACTGCCACACTGCAAGTTTGTGGTGATAACAGCAGAGACAGTAGGCCAGCTGAATCGTCCTCCAAAATGTTTTGCCCAGCGCTTTGATTTTCTGGATTTTTTAATGGATGTGTGCTGTCTCCTTCGTTGATAGCCTCACTGACAGACATTCGCCTTGGATAGAGTTAGAGGGTTTGCTAGTGTTCCCTAAAGCGAAAGTGGTTTTCACTTTCTTAGCTTTCCCTATCATCCAAGCCACATGTTCGGCGATCAGATTACGCCCCAGCTTTCTACGGATATTCCTCCCAAAATTTTTATATGAACTGCTGTGAGGAATATTCCGTCTGGCCTCTAACAACTCCAGGGGTTTCTCTGAAATCTAATGTTTTTTAACCCACAATCCATCGTGCCGCATGCTACAGTACCTGCTTCGTGAATGGTCTGTAAAATTTGGGTCCAACAGCTTTTAGACTCCTGGGGATGGGAACTGCTACGCTTGCTTCCTAAGCTAGTTTGTTACTTGTGCCTTGTCGACGGCATGGTTGTAATAGTTACTCGCCATTATCCGAGCGATGTGATGTTATCCCAAACTTTCCGCTTAAGCGAGACTCGGTTTCACAAAGCGGCCAACTTGGGTATTCGTATCTCCGGTTAGAATGACCATATCTGAACCATGTATCGACCGAAGGAGAGCAGTCAGGTCCGGGCAAATTGCATCCTTGACACTGACATCAATGCAAGCAGTTGAAACGTAAACCGACCTGATGAAAAATTTCCTGAAAATCTCACGCCCGAAGCTGATCTTAGTGGAACCTGTCAAGTGCACGGTACAAAGTCCACTGCTAACAGTGCTCCAACCTACCAGTGCGGCCGTGTGCGTCTTTTTGAAGAATATACTTACCTTAGTGCGACCACTAGCGGCAGCCGTGGAGTCAGCCGGAGTGTATAATCAGTATCGGGTAAACAGTACAGACGCTGTTAATACAACCTCGGCCGGGTCAAAACTAAGTTTGCTACTTTTCCCTAGGTGGCGAAGTGAAGTCTCAAGCGTCGCTGCGGTTTATGAATGGGCACGCCGTCGACCTCGCAGATTACATCGCTCACACTTGGCTTCCTGATTCCAATTGCTCGGATGAGATGGAGAATTTTCGGAATTCCCGGTAGCAGCGAACTGTTCCATATCAATAACACTGTGCCCGCCAGGCCTAGAGATCTTGTAGTTGCTTTCGGAGCTCAAAGCTCTAGCAACCTTGCTCGCTGGGTTGCACTCACTGCTGGGTGAAATATTCCGGCGAGCGCCGAGAAATTCCAGCGATCATATTAGAGCGGTTGGTTGCTGGACGAATAGTAGTACCACATGAGGCGTTATCATACTTATGCAGTACCTGCCGTACATTTGCTCAGTATGCTTCATTGTTGTCTAGTGGATGGGGTTCAATGTTAGGAGCAGGCACTGTCCGGTAGATGTAGCACACGTTTATCTACTGGTGTGAGTACACCACTTATCTACATATACGCGTTTTTATTTTACACATTAAGCCCACATGGGGTAGCATATATGCCACAGTGTTATGAACCGCGTGGATTTGACAATTGATGCAAAATCACTAATGCCCAGCGTTCACGACAACCCGGCTTAGCTACGACGGTTACACTAACGATCTGCGCTATCACGGACTATACGACGACGCACGAACTACCGCCAAGGGTATATTTGATCCCAACCAAAACGTGTTCGAATACACTGGAAAACTCCACCGTATTTATAATGTTCAAGCGGAGGCTCATACAGTGGTGAAAAAACAACAGCATTTTTGGGTTAATTGTGGCATTATCCCAACACCTCCGTTTTGAGCCTTCTCATCCGTACCGGTTGGCCCTGGGATTCACTTGTAGTGGACGGACTGGACGTCTCACTCGGTCTGTCCGTCGTCTCCGGAGCAGTCTGTCGTCAGCGTACAGGGCTGTCGTAGGAATTGGAGATCTGACGACCGTGGGGATTGTGAACGTGTCTAGTAGAACGTCCAGCGGAAGCGACTGTTGTGTTTCGCGCATTGATGCATCTGGATGCCGGGGTCGAATCTGATTTCGATGGCGAATCCAGGTAGGGTTGCCAACCGAGACTTCGAGGAGTACCTTCCCTCTGCGAGCCTTCATTACTCCATCTATCCACTCCTCGTGTGTAGGGCGGTAATCACGCGCGTACACTGGTGAACCGATAGAGAACTCGGCGTGAGCTTCCGTCTGGCCTGGCTGATGTGTCAGCGTGTCTGTCGGAATGAGGGCATGATGAACTGTGCGCAGTTTGCGACCCATCAAAACTTCAGATGGCGAGCGACCATCAGGAGCTGCTGGGTTTGGTGCAAACCGATAAACCAGCAGGAAGGTTTGCAGAATCCCATCCATCGTCCCCTCCCTGCGCGACTTGAGAAGTGCTCTTTTCAGAGTATCGACGAACCTTTCGGCCTGACCGTTGGATTGCGGGTGATACGGTGGCGAGAACACATGCTAGAAATTGGAGCGGCTGCAGAAATCGCGAATCTGTGAGGACGAGAATTGTGACCCATTGTCCGACACGAGTATCTCAGGGAACCCATGCTAACTGAATATCTTCCGTAGCGTTGCGATTGTGGTTGAAGATGTAGCCGAACGGAGTGGGACGATTTCTGGCCACTTCGAATACGCGTCCACCAGGACGAGGTACATCACTCAATTGATAGGTCCAGCGAAGTCAAGATGGATGCGCGACCAAGGACCTTTCGGAAGATCCCAAGGGACTGGATCCTGCTTCTTTGGAAACTTGGCGGCCTGTTGGCATTTTGAGCAACGCTTGACCAACTCCGAGATGTGGTCGTCCATGTCGGACCAGTACGCAAACCACCCGCGTGCAATCGCTTTCATTCGGCTTGTCCCCGGATGACCGGAATGAAACTTATGGAGAACAGCTCGTCGGAGAGAGAGAGAGAGAGGAACCACGACCCAATCGGCGAACATTAGGCATGAGTCCACTACGGCCAAGGACTCACGTCGAAGGAATGTTTGATGGATTTCTCCGGACAACGGGACGTTAGGCCAACGAGATCGAACGTATTCCATGACTTGTACGATGGCCGGGTCCTCTGCGGTTGCGTTTCGAATGTCATCGGCGGTGATTGGAATCCCGCGGGTAGCATCGTTGAGCTGGCGGCGTACATCGTTCTCGAATGACAAGGATGCAAGCACTGTATTGTCCTCTGGAACCTGGTGATTGCTGATGAGGCGTGACAGACCATCGGCTTGACCAAAATCCTCCGTGCGGCGATAGTTAATTGAAAAGTCGTACCCCAGTAGTATCGTTGTCCATCGTTGCAGTCGGTTGGCGGAATAGACCGGGATCCCTTTCTTCGAACCGAACACGGACAAGAGTGGCTTGTGGTCAGTGAGCAGTGAGAAATACCGACCATAGAGAAGCTTGTGAAACTTGTTCACCGCAAAGATGATAGCCAGGGCTTCCTTCTCGATCTGTCCATAGTTCTTTTCCGCAGGACTCAGTCTACGAAAAGTATGAGCGATAGCCTTTTCGGAACCGTCCGGGTAGATATGCGAAACCACTGCCCCAACCCCGTAGTTGGAGGCATCCGCGGCCAAAATGATTGGGAGAGATGGATCGTAGTATGTCGGTAGGAGATCTGAACTGAGCATCGTCTTCAGTTTTGCAAAAGCCGATTCGCATTCAGCCGACCAGTTCCATTTAGCTTCTTTCTTTAGCATCTATTTTAGCGGGGCCCGAACATCATGTAAACTTGACAGGAATGAGCTGTAATAGCTGATGAGTCCAAGGAAGGACCGAAGCGCCACGACATTAGTAGGAGCTGGCATCTGTTGAATGACTCGACTGTTCTCCGGGTCAGGATGGCGACCGGCAGAGTCAAAGATAAAGCCCAGTTACTTTATCAACGGTAGGAAGAACTGGCACTTTTCGGACTTCAGTCGAAACCCGTAGTCCTGGATGCGCTGGAGCACAGCCACGATGTGACTGTGGAGTTCTTCAGTTGGGCGACCCATCACGGTAATATCATCCAGGTATGCGGTTGTACCCGGTAGACCAGAGATCATATCGTCTATAATCTGCTGGAAGATGGCGGGTGCCGTCTTCACACCGAACGGGAGCCTGGTGTTTTGGAATAGACCTCTGTGGGTGTTGGTCGTGACCAGTTCACGGGATTCCGGTGCGACCTCGATTTGGAGGTGTGCTTCCGCCAAGCCCAGTTTGGCGAAGCATGTGCCGCTATTGTGCATTGTGAACAGGTCCTTGGGAACGGGAAGCGGATGGCATTTCGCTTCTAAGCTCGCATTGAGCTCACTGGAGAAATATGCACAGATCCGGATGGACCCATTGGATTTCTTCACCACGACAATCGGTGCAGAGTATGCGACCGGGTTCAGAACACCAAGTTGTTCCAACCGTTGCAGTTCCTGATCGACCAGAGGAAGGGCTGCATATGGTACCGGCCGTTTGTGTCGGAAGACCGGTTGGCTTCCCCGATGAAGGTGCAGTGGAGCCTGAGTGCGGGTGCACTGACCAAGACAATTTTGGAACACCGGAGCGAACTGATGAATAATGTGGTCGGACAGATCGCCATGCATGTCAACGGACCGCACGTGGTTACAGCTTGACCGGAGGGGAAGATCCAGGAGGCCAAGTTGCTCGATCCAGTCAAGACCCAAGAGATTCAGGTCATAGTCGGAAAAGTAACACGTCCCATTGATCGTTGCTGCCCGGAATGATACCGAACAATGCAGCTGGCCAGTCAGCTGCGCGGTACCACCACAAGCACTGGTGGCGGTTTGGGATGATCGATGGACAGGAGGGCTGCCCAGTTTTCGCCAGAGAGCCCCGGAGATAATCGTGATGTCGGACGCTGTGTCTAGTTGTAAACGAACCGGACGACCGTTGATGTGGACCGACACGAACGTGCGATTCTCCACGATATTGGCTTTGAAAGTGGCCAGCAGACTGGATGATCTGCCAACTGGTTTGCCTTGGTGCTTGAATCTTGGGACCGAGGCAGGCTTGCTCCGGGCCGCCAATCGTTTCGGGCAGAACCAATCTTTATGCCCGACCATGTGGCATTTCTGGCAGCGATATTGCCGGAAGGTGCAGAACCTGTGGAGGTGCCACGCACTACAGTAACGACAAGCAGAAGGAGGCATGTCGTAGCTGGCTTGACCGGTTCTCGTAGGAGATTGGGGCTTGGGGACCATGTGCACCGAACAAGGGGCTCGGTCCGGGTTCTGGATCATCGCTGAGTCACGTTTCAGGTTGATCAGTCGGCCACATTTGTCGACCATCTTCTCCAGTTTCGTCTCGGGCTACTGATCGATCATGGTCAGGAGTCGCGTTCGAAGATCAGCGTAGCTGGGAGCTTGGAGACTACAAATGAATACCAAACATCGCAATTGATCTTCAGTGAGTAAACCGACCGCATTTACGATTGACCAAACCAGCGTATGTGACAAAATCGTCATTGTCACGTTTGACCAATTGGAGACATTGAATCCTGGCGTTGAATAGAGAACAGGTATCCCCGAATATCTTCTTCAATTTTTCCACGGTGTCCGCGAAGCTCAGCGTCCGCGGCTCGACAGGGAGAATGTAGTTGGAACAACGGACGTGCTCCGGCGGACCAAGTTTCCGGAGAAGCAGGCGCACCTTGGTCTCGTCGTCTCGATTGGCCAACTCGACTGTGAAAAGGTGTTCGTACCTCTTGTACCACGACTCGAAGGATACACCGGCATCAGAATCATACAGGAACTCGTGGATATTCCTGGCCATGTGACCAACGGAAGGCGTAGATGACCCCATTGTGGCAAACCGTGTAGTGATGAGCTCCATCAGTCGTATTTGCGCCTGCATCATTTGCTTCAATTCAGGATCGGAGGACATGGTGAGGCGATGAATCCGAAAACCCCGTCGCCAAAACTGTTATTAACCGCGTAGATTTGACAAATGATGCAAAATCACTAATGCCCAGCGTTCACGATAACCCGGCTTAGCTACGACGGTTACACTAACGATCTGCGCTATCACGGACTATACGACGACGCACGAACTACCGCAACTGAAGAAGACAGGAAGACGAAACCTTCAGCCAAGGGTATATTTGATCCCAATCAAAACGTGTTCGAATACACTGGAAAACTCCACCGTATTTATAATGTTCAAGCGGAGGCTCATACAGTGGTGAAAAAACAACAGCATTTTTGGGTTAATTGTGGCGTTATCCCAACACAAGTGTAAGGTAAAGAAAAGTATTGTGTAGGGTAAGAAAGAAGGAAGAAAAACAAATTACATGGATTTACGCTGAGGTTTGCAATACGAGTGCCAAAGACTTTTGTACTACGTCATATCGGACACCGTCCTCAACCAAAGATGTGCATTGTTATTCGGACTCCAGCCAACAAGCCGAGAACGCTCTGCTAAAGCAAGCTTGAGTGTGGGTGCCTTCATACCTCGAATATGTGCCACTTTGTTT
This sequence comes from Paragonimus westermani, assembly GCA_008508345.1. Lineage (NCBI taxonomy): Eukaryota > Metazoa > Platyhelminthes > Trematoda > Plagiorchiida > Troglotrematidae > Paragonimus > Paragonimus westermani. The sequence continues at coordinate 80,927 of QNGE01002981.1, read as the reverse complement.
GACGACGAAGTGGCCTGTTGCCAAAGTGCATAACGCACTTGACATACACCGGTGTATGTGCGATAATAAGTAAACAGCAGTACTTCTTGATGACGAAAAGTCAGCCGTTCCATAGACGTGCTCACCATTGGAGACCATTTCAATCTGGTAACTGTCAAATATCTGTCGCCTCAGTGTAGAGCCGGGAACGTCGGTAAAGTCAAAAGTTATAGGATTTTGCGATAGAGAATCGAATTACCTTGTTTTCCAGTGTGATATTGTTTAATGTTTCCCGCAGGACAATTGTTGCCGTGTGAATTTTGCGCTTCTCGGCAGTTGTCTGGATTTGAATAAGCAGTATAATCAATTGTATCACCCCGTATTAATACGTCGGTACATTTCATGCGCTCTAGAAATCAGTCAAATCAGTGACTGACTGTCGCATATGCTGCAGTCAAGCCGTTTTCTTTTTAGTCACCGTACGGTAAGGTGAGTAAGGCTACACAGCCATTTGGATAGCCTTATGTTAATTCCGAAGAACCAACGTCCTCTGCTTCTCTCTACATATTTAATGACTATCGCTGACGAGTATTCTTCCTTCTTGTTTGTTTTTACATGCGCGTGCACTGTCATTCACTGTCTTTGCCGACCGATTGCGCTGTTTGGAATGCCTTCTTGTATGCATTCCGACAATGGTTGTTCATTCATGACAATCGAGGCGAAAGAATTTTCCCATCGTGAAGGTATCGCTTCTAATAGGACCACTGACTAAATCCCCCAGACGAATGCTCACATAGGGCGTTTGAATTCCTCTTGTGGATAGCGGTTCTTTTGGCACTAAAGTGAGAAGGCTCGGATTGCAGTCAGTGGGAACCCACGTTTTCTGACACTGCTATCCGATCGCCTTCATGCACACCCATTAATCCCACTTCACGTGAGTGGCTGCTCCGTTACGGCCAGAGGTCAACCTCCGGTTTTGTCGACAATGCAGGGCTTTATTCTGTTGGGGGAAAAACCGCGTAGACTTTGCAAGCATCATCCCATTGTTGAAGAATTCGAGCTAAGCGGCTGCAACCCGCAATATGCTCTCGTTCGTTTGCCCTGCCGACCGCCAGGAGGCCATGCGGCGGTTCAAGGCGGCCAGGCTTGGACAAGGAGCGGACCCGTCCGTGTTTGCCGCCACCCTGCAAGGTTTGCTGGACAGGGCTCTGTCGGGATTGAATCAAGAATCACGACGACAGTTGTTAACGGAACAGTTTATTGAAGGTCTCCTGATGGCGGTTCGCGACCAAGTCCGTATTGCCCATGTCGCCCGGCCGATGGACCTTGACTATCTGGCGAAGGTGACGCAGGAGTTGGCAGTAATGTCCGTGGCCTCACTGGATGCAAAAAGCAATACGGACAAGAAGACACTGGAAGTAATGCAGAGGACAATGGAGCAACTCGCAGCGGATGTAGCTGCCCTGAAATCAGCGGCACGGAAGAACGATCAACCAGGAGGCTGCTTCATCTGTGGAAAAAAGATATTGGAAGAAGGATTGCCCAATCTGGCGGTCTCAGAGGTCTAAAAATAAAGTGTTTCGTGATTGTTCTTTTTGTTGGGCGGGTCGACTAGTAATGGGAGCTATTGAGAAGGGGGCTGTACATACAAGAGTTGAAGTTGATGGAGAGGTAGAACAGTGTTTAGGCGATACAGGGGCATCTATTTCGTTGATTGCTCGTGCAGGAAAGCAAAACCTAGAACCGACATCCATGATGATCAGGACGGTTGGAGGTCATAGTCTACTGGTTGACGGTGTGAAAGAATGTGGGTACGTATCGGCGGCCATATCGTAAAACACCGTTTCATTGTGTCCCCAGAAACCAGGCAGACGATACTCGGAGCCGATTTCCTCGCTGCAACAGATGCCGTGATTGACTTGAAGCTCAAGAAGTTGTCAACCAAGTATGGCTCCCTGACGCTCATAGGACAGCGAAAGGATAGCGTCAACCAAGTACGCAAGGTTAAAACCCCCAGTTGCACAGCCCCCCTGCTCCAGTCCACGGTCGAGAAATACGCGGAAGTATTTACGACTGACGATGATCCGTACGGATTTTGCAACTGGATTGCCCATGAAATACCAACAACCGGAACATTTCGACCTCACGGGCCCCGCAGGATACCGGTTCATCTTGAGGAGGAATTGAGGAGACAAATACAGAACATGCTGAGCGAGGATGTTATCGAAGAAGCCAACAGTCCGTACAACTCGCCTGTTCTCCTGGTGAAGAAGTCCAACGGGAAGTACCGCTTTTGTGTGGATTTTAGACGGCTGAATGAGGTAACACAGAATACAGTCGTACCAATACCGTCCGTCGCTGATATTTTTGACAAGCTACAGCAGGCGAAATTGTTCACAGTTTTGGACTTACGCTCCGGATACTGGCAAGTACCAATTAAACCCACAGATCGTGAGAAGACCGCATTCACGGTAGGCGAAAAACAGTATCAGTTCAAGCGCATGCCGTTTGGCCTATCCGGGGCACCGTTCACATTTCGGCGCCTGATGGTTCAGCTGGTAAAACGACTGGATAATGTGGCGGTATACGGAGATGATATCGTAATATACAGCAACACGGAATCGGAACATGCTGCCCATATAGATGCTGTCTTGAATCGCATTAAGAACTCAGGACTGCGGATCAATGCTGATAAGTCACAGCTCGGACGATCATCGGTGGTGTTACTGGGACACAAGGTGGGTCAAGGTGAAATCAAGCCTCTCCCGGAGAAAATACTGACAATTAGAGAGGCCGTGGCTCCGAATTCCAAACGAACCCTGAGACAATTTTTGGGTCAAGCGGGGTACTACAGTCGGTTCGTGAAAAATTTTCACTCCATTGCATCGCCATTGTACGAACTCCTTCGAAAAGACAAGAAATTTGAATGGACCGACGATGCCCAGAGGGCGTTCAAGCGAGTGCAACAAGCGATGAACGAGCAACAACTGACGTTGAAACTACCGAATACAAAAGAAACGTTCATCGTAGCAACAGATGCCAGTGACCGTGGCATTGGGGCAGTACTCAAGCAAAAGGAAGGAGTAATCGAGTATGCCAGCAGAGTCCTGACTCCAACGGAGCAGAAATATTCGACTATTGAAAAGGAATGTTTGGCAATCGTCTGGGCACTGGACAAGTGGAGGCCATACCTGTTGGGTCAACAGTTCCACGTGGAGACGGATCACAAACCCCTGGAATGGATCATGACTGCGAGGGACCCGAGAGGCAAATTAGCCCGATGGGCATTACGTTTACAGGAATATGACTTCACGATCAACCATGTGCCTGGTTTGAGCAATTGCGTCGCGGATTTTCTTTCTCGACCACAAGTAGACGACGAACTCCCCAAAGTGACCGTTGGAGTCATTGGCTTAATAATGGAGCAGGACCCACAAACGCTAGTACGCCTACAGCGTCAAGAAAAGGTCCTCCGGAAAGTGATTGAAGCTCTGGCAAGAGGCGTGGGAATCCCCACAAATACTAAGGATGAGGAGCTGAAAATAATCGCATCCCAATGGAAAAGAGTTGGCTTAAACAGTGCAGGCGTATTGACATGGCAGCGTGGCGTTGGGCGCCCTCACGTAGTAGTCATCCCGAGACAACTGAGGAGGAAAGTGTTGGCAGACTGTCATGAGATGACACACCGGATGCAACAAAGAGCATATTGGCCGAAAATGAAAGAGGATGTGACAACGTACGTGCTTGCATGCCAACAGTGTCAGTTACTGAAAGGCGACAACCGGGGAGCCCAACAGCCCTTACAGCCAATACCAGTCTCCGACACAGAGTAGAGTTTACGGTGAGCTGACTGACAGTTTCAGCACCAGGAGCGGCGTATGTCAAGGCTGTCCACCTTACTCATTTCGGTGTAATTTAATCAGACAATAATGGAGCGATGTGTGCGGCACTCACAAGATGCCAGCGTGGACCTCCTACTTGGTGGAAGACTGCCTGACCTTGATTATAGTGACGACAAGGTGTTGTTGCTGTCTGACACTTTCCAAGCAGCGTAATCAATGCTAGACGACATTTCACGTTCTACTAAATGCGTCGGAATGCGTTTTTAGCCTCCAAATGTTAAGTGGTTCCGCAAGATTGTTGCGGTTACGTAGATTCCATGTCGGATAATGAAGCCATGGAGGTTGTTGACCGGTTTGTATGCCTGGGAAGCTGCATCAACGACAGTGGAGGTGTAAGGAATAAAATAGGGGCGCGTACCTCTAAGGCTAGAGCGGTGTTTGCTAACCTGGGGGCATCTGTAGCTGTCACTCTGGACAAGACATTTATAACTGACACATTCTGTTTGTTCGCGCTAATAACCGTATCGACACTTAGTGTTTGCCACCTCAATGTGGTTCGATGTCTCGTGACTTTTTTACCCTACAATCCAAAACGCAAAGTGACTTTGACACGATGGGCACTCCCAATCATTCCGACACCACACGCGCCTGTACAATCCTGTATCTCACCCCCTCCTCCTCCAAACACACGCACACTATCCCACTCATGGTTTGGAACTGTCATTAGTCATGTTCACAGTCAAACTAAAAGCCGCGAGGCCCTCTCACATGTTAAAAGAATTAGGGGTTTGAGACACAAGAAACAACATCTCCGCGCCCGTATGGGAGGACACGAACTAAACGGTACACGGTCTCACCGAGAAAAGTTTGGCTCCGAGGCTCGTACAGGCTCACACGACAAAGGAATTATAAGTCAAGGATTACACTGACATCAACCCAGCTCTCCGACACCCCCCGCAAGTCTCCACGTATTCAAGCAGTGATCTGAAACAATCACGTGTACAGTGCTAGCCGGATTTTGATAAGTTCAAACACTGTTATCTAGCTCATTATTCGCTTATATATGTCACACTGCTAGTTGCGTGTTATACGTCTATTTTTATTGGCGTCAGTATCTTTTGGTTATGAGTAACTCTCTCGCCAATACATCTCTGTTGACAGAGAGGTATCCCTCTGAGGCTTACGGGTCGCGTATATAAGGCGACAATGAGGGCTGTATAACTTTACGGTAGAGAAAATTGAGACGTGAACCGTCTTCAGGTATTTGATCATCGCCGTCTGCGCACAATTGCTCTTATCGGGCAGCACCAGCGAGTAGGCTACGGGGAAGATAGGGGACGGGTGTTTGGCGGTGTTTGTCAGACGAGTTCTTTTGTTCATTCCTTACATTTGCACAGACCATGTGGTAAAGGTGTCAACTAGTCGTCTGCCGCTCTGTGCTCTCTTCGCTGACGCTATGGCCGACTGACTTAAAGAAATGAAATCGTTCACGAATGGGTTGGTCACTGTGGACCGTGTTTGTCCCCCGGGCTGAGGCCTTGGAGCGTTAGGTGAGAAAGCGGCTAATCGAGCTCAGCGTCCTGAGTGTTGTCGTTGTTTGGCCAAGTTGTCTGTAAAAAATAGTGCACTTAGTGACATGGAGTAGTGGAAGCCGTAAGGAAGCTTTCTTATTTATGACGCCTTACTCTCACTTACAGTGCGTTTGTTTGGAAGGTGTAGGCGTCTTGTTATTGAACGTGGACGTAGCCATCTTTATTAGTTGGGTCCCTTTTTGTCGCTTTCTCTCCTCTCTTATACAGGGTTTGCTTTTTTCACAGTTTGACACTCTTCTGTCCAATGAAAAGGCTTTCCACTCAAACACCGGAACAAACTCAGCACAGCCTATCCTTTCCTTTTTTGATAGTATTCAACACAATTCCGCGGTTAACGTTTAGTTACTTCATCCATCGGTCCGCAGCCACTTCGCTGCTGCAAATGTCAGTGCGTTGGTCAAGCGTCATTTGAGGATTGTTCAGTAATCCCTTGTTCATGGTTGAATTTTCGAAGCATTCACCTTTCCACCTCCAATAAAGCTGTCTTCCAGGCACTTTCACAACGTTTTTAAGTTTCTTTTGAGTGATTGATTGGTAGTTCATTGTTTTGCTCCGTTCCCTGTTCCGTGCATGCATGGTTTGCGCGAAGCCCTGTTTGTTGATCGCAGCACTGCTTTTCATGCCGCTCACACAATTTATGATGAACACGAAGATTCTATCGCAACTGAAATTCGGTTGATTCCTCGCTGTTTGGTACACACATTGCGTGGGCCCTTTTTTAACACTGGGATTAACTCTCGATTACCTTCAAGACTGGGGGCCCTCTCAGCTTATCGAGCTCTTTATGAACTAAAAGGGCACCTTCGAACAGGCGCATCTACCCTAAGGGCTGTGTGGTAGAATAACCTCAGAGGAGAAACTTGTCAGTCCGGTTATCGTATCTGTCGACCCCGTATGAAGCGAGGTCTGTTTGCTGATCTGTCGCAGTCCTTCCCTACCTTTCTATTATCTCTAAACTAGGTTGTTTCTGTCATGGTTTCATAGCAGTTGCGCGTCAGTACCGGTAGCAGTGTCTGTTTGCGTTGAGTTTTCTTGGTGACCAACCGATGCCGGAAGTCTAGGCCCAACCCCAACACAGTTGTACAGTTTTCGTACTTTGTTAATTCTTTACCGGTTTTTTAACCACACTGTTCTGTTTCAGCCAATATGAATTTTTTCCTGATCAAACACATCCTGTACACGTTAAATGCAATCTATCTGGTAAGTTTGTTTCTTCCTACTGATTCTCCGGTTATTTCATAGGCAACCTCAATTGTTCTTATCGGACTAGCTGCCTACGTCCGCCTAAGCGCCTATCTAACGAGCATTAATATTGTGGGTGGAATTATCGCATGTGGTGTTTTTTTATGCATGCTGGCGCTTGTAGGACTCATTGGAACCCATCGTCACAACCAGGCGGTGCTGTTTTTTGTATCCTTTTTCCTTATTCATTTTAATCACATTCACATAACTCGTTTTTTCCATCTTGCTAGATTATGCTGTAGGGGGTTGTGCAGCTGAATGGCCCTTGTGGGTATATTTTTGTTGAATATAATCACTATTTCATACTGTAGCGGGACGTCCGTTATGTATTGTTCACAAAACTATCCCCGCCCATTGAAACAGACCGTCGTTATCGACGCTGTTCACACTCTCCTTACAGGCTGGCGGTTCGCTCATGGTGTTTTGTCGACATGTTTGTTTCGTGTAAAGCCGAGCCGTTTGGGCTTTAGCGCGAACATTCGGAGTGCAGGCGAACCACATTCCTGGTATTGATATGTTCGCCGAGCTTGGCATTTAGGTTGCAAACGTTTCATCACCAAGCGAGGTGACATCATCAATGGTGAAACGTTTGCAATCTGAATGCCAAGCTCGACGAACATGTCAATACCAAAACCATCAACCCGAGCTACGAACACCACCACCACTGTTCCCAACCATCAGGAACCACAGTCCTTTACATGTGACATAAGAACAGGTTACACTCACAGAGTTTTATGTCACATTATGAGCTATGTAGGAGTGCTTTGGCAGTAGAGCATGATCAGTTGAGTGTGTCACAGAACCATTTTCATGATTACAGCACTGTTGTTCATTGACAAGATGAGTTGGCAAAAGTTTCTTGATCGTCCAGCAGTTGACGTTAGCTACCAGCTTACTATTTTGTACCACCGGGAAACCTTTGCTGCAGTTCAGGAACCTCACGTGGACAGCCATAATGCTAATCAGACTGGTTCACGAACATGGCTGGCTTCTTACTGTCGAGTGAGTCAGATTTGTGTCATTGGATTCAACTTGCGTCTCCGAAGGAGGTCCTGTTTGACACTGTCTCTCGGGCTCCGGATTGGGTCCTTTCAAGTTAGCCTGTTTCCATTGTTTAAACGACGAAGAAGCATTTGAAGTTACGCTTTACTTGGCAGTGACAATAGTCAACACTTTCAGTCCCCTGCTCTATTACGTCTCCCAGTTTTACGTTCTTCCCTGTACTTTCAGGAGATTACCTGCCTAATACATGTTTCTCATATCTAAGACAGCCAGCAGCTGTTGGCTGAATTAGATCAACAAATTATTGTGACGAGTACTCTCTTGACTCAATGCTATGTATACGATAAATGGAAGCTATTATCCCATCTAAATCTCTGCTGAAGTAAGTTACTTGGTTAACTTGCACGAGCTCCTTCATTGTACATAATATATATCCACCATATATATACTGCTACTTCTTAAAGTGTACTTCCTGTGTGAGTTGTGGTCTATGGTCCATCCAACCCAACTTCCAGGTTTGTCTGCATAAGTACGGTTCCTTGATGTTTTCCATCCAAGATGCCGCTTCTTCTTATGGGCAAATCTTGTTTAATCATCGGTCGATGAATTTTGCGCCTTCTCCTATGTGCACTTTTATCAGTACATAATACTTCTGTTTAGCTTGTTCCTAGTCCAGCTCTCAGTCGCATGTGCTTGTTTAGCGCTGAGCACTGCCGAGCAACGCGAGATCGTTGAAACTGCTTGGAAGAAGAGCACTAACACTACGAAGGTTGATATGATGCGCACCCTACAGTGCTGCGGCTTTCAGCTGACGACCTTGGCTTCTGACGACCCCTTGGGTTGTCCACCTTGCAAATACGCCCAAGTGAGTTTTAGTCTAGCTGATCTGCTGTATCACAAAGGTCCTGTTTAATTTTTCAATCTACTTTGTGAAAGCTGTTTCTGACCGCTTCAGGAATTCAATCTCTTTATCTTCTGCTGTCGGTTCTGGTCGTTTGTCATTCGTTATTTCCTTCGTTGGAACCATACTGTTACAACCGAAATGAATATACTGTGCATTATATACCGGCTGTTCCGAACCGTACTGATAGATGTCACACGAGTCCATGGTGCGTACGGGTATTTCGTTGGCTAATTATGATCCGGAATCACATGGTTTTGTGAGAGTGGGCTGAATGACGGCCTGTCTCTTACTGTGTTGAAAGCAATCAATCGGTACGACTACGTTTTTCGCTTAGGCACTGCGTTACATAACTCTTTGAACGTTGTCGTTTAATCCGCGCGGTTGCGCATTGTCTAGAGATTGGTGAGTGAAGCAACTCTGTGTTACTAGCGTATCTGAGGCATTAAATTAACAACAATACGCTGCCTATTAGCTGCCACAATGCCTGCAATGCGATTGTGTCGTGTTGGTCACCGGCGAATTGGGCCGAATTCAATCGCCAAATCGAACAGAGCTTGGAAGTTTCTTTTTAGCTGTTAGTGTGAAATTGGTGACGAGGAAAAAGGCCTAATTTGTGTACGATTTCACTACTAATCTGGGAACATTTTAAGCAATCTATGGCTGAGGTTTGTGGTTGTTTGCCGGGCTTGGTGTTAAGGTTGCAAACGTTTTCTCATGTAACTAGGTGACATCATCTGTGTGTAAAGGTTTTTATGTGTGGAGCGACCACCCAAGGTATCGCAGAAGCAGTCGCACTGGAAATCTGTTTAAAAGATCTGGAGCACATTGTTGTGCCACGAAACTCCGGAGCAAATAAGAGTAATTTTATCGAACATTTCTTCGCAATGGATATCCACGAACTGTCGTCAAACAGAGTCTGCTGCAGAGGAACAGTGACCCATACCGTAAAAAATTTCGACAAAAGAAATTGTTCTATCATATGTCATAACCATCAAAAATGACAGCAAGACTTCCGCGACCATACGGCATCGAGCTAACACACAAACCAAAAGCAACACTGCAAAGAACACTCTCAGAACCAAAGCAATGACCTCAGATAATTTTGCATTGAACAAACCAGACGAAAGTTATGGGCACAAACAGATGCACAGAAATTGGTCACTAACAGACTCGAACAATTTTCGTTGATCTCTCTCTTCGAGGATCAAACTGGACACATTCAACCTGAATACCGCGGAAATTCTTTTTCAGGCAGACACCAAAAATGCAACGGAATTCCCTGAGGCCTGGTGTTCATCAACTGGTTCAATAAACACGTTGAATTAAATGAAATTTATTAATCAGTGCGTGTCAGAGACTTAAAGAGATGTAACCTTCGTCCTACGAAGACGCAGACACTACGGAGCGAACAAATCGGACCGATGATCAAAGCCGGTAAATGCGTGACCAATCTGCCCTAAGTTCAGTAACGAAGACCTGACTGACCCAGTCAGAATAAACGTCCAACCACACCGATTTAAAGCCAAGGTTCAACAGCATCAGGAAGTGATCAATCGGGCTCCAGGTCAGAAGTTGAAAAAACATCACACACCAACCAATAAGAAACTTTATCAAATGATCAAAAGTAACCGAGGCGCAACTAATCAGTATTCATAGTGTGGTGGATTTTCAGGTCGGAGGTGCGAGTTTTCGAACGCTCGGCCGAATACCTCAACGCGGGGGAGGTACGTTCGAAAACCTGCCGTGATCGGATCAAGGACAACGTGCGCGAACGGATGAGTCATCGCTCGACTGGATCGGACCAACGGGTGAGGCAGGGCAGGCGAAATACGACAGACGGCCAGATCGGAGGCGTGGTTTTTCCAACATTTAGAGGAGCCTCTCGACACGATGTTGGAATACGGTCAAGGCCAACATTGGGTGGATGGCGGACAGCACGAGCAGCCGGACGAGCCATCGCGCAACGAAATCGGACAAACAGACGAGGAATGGCAAGCGGAAAACCCTCCGATAGAAGGCACCGGTCACACACGTAAACCGGTTAGAAGTGCACACGACGTGTGAACGGAAACCGGGGGGTGCTGCGGGTTGGAATTACGACTCATAAACGAGAGAGCGCGCGTTGCATGTGACTAGCGGTTTGGACAATAAAGATTGTGCTTTATTGGACGCCTTCTCGCTACAATAGATCAACTCACTGTATGTAAGAGAAGGCATTTGTGAAACTCCACCGACCTCCATGCTCAACTCTTTACACTCAAACCCATACGCACGTATGATGTCATTTCTTGTAGTGGTTGCACGTTTGCATCCCAAACGCTAAGCTCGGCGAACAACCTTAGCTACAAACAACACCACTATTCCCAACAGTCAGAGATTTGCAGCTGCTTTTGATCAAGTTAGGTTGAAGCTTGGTTGATTCCGCTGCTTGCGGTCACTTGTTCATACCGATTATTTTGATTCCGTTTTGTGGTGCAATTTAACCATCTTGGCCACTTACTGACTTCGCATGAGATACCATGTTCATGACATGATACATATATCCTGTTTCATTCGCAAGTACTCGTTAAAGTCTTTTGGACAAAAGGTGGCGAGTATTACTTTTATGTATTTTATCTATAAGCCAACTGCAAAATTTGAATGCAACTGCTAGGGTTTGTTAGAAAGGCAGAGAAATTGCTCACACACGATTGTCAACAACGATTGCAAACTAGGTATGTTGAATGCCTGGGCACGACAAAATTTCGAGCTCGGCTGCTTGCATCGTTTTCTGTGGCTGTTAAAAATCCGTGGTACATGGGCATAGGTGTATGTGTGTTCGGCGTATTTGGTCAAAGTGTATTCAAAATGTTAACCATGGTTTCGGTTGCTAAAAGTTATCTGCTTTAAACAGTATACCTTGCTTCGAACCGTGTATCCGCAGCAATTGTATAGAATTCTCAAGTGGTGGATGATCTCAATTTCTATAATTTCTGTTTACTGTCATATACTCCTCCCTTCGCGTAACTCAAAGAAGTAACTCTAAGGAGCTGCGGTCGCACTGTCTGGATGACTGTTCACGAGGTAATTTCTCACCTGTCCACTGTCTAGTGAACAGATTTTGATTGCATTCTTGAATACAGTTGAGTGTTGAGCCCATAATCTAGAACATTCTAGTCGATACCCTGATTATAAATGGATGTAAGAGGTCCTGCAACGTTAACCGCTGTGAGAAATCTGTGGCTCGCCGGCAACGTTTCTTCCAACCAAGATCATACTACGTGGTTTTTTTTTCGAACAGTTCAAAGCATTTCCTTTGTCCTTATCTGTTTGCCACCAGCGGCTACTCTCTTCGTCGATGGCAAAGTCCGTTTTGTCCGAATTTCACCACTAGACGTTTCACAGTTGATGAAGCTAAAAGTCTTCGATCGACATCGTTGACCGAAGTATTTATTTGCAATTTCCACATTTCGTCGCTTCTCTGCGATACCACACACGTCAGTTTCGTGTCAGCCCTGTAACAACAAACTTCCTTACTAGTTCTGAGTATGTGAATGCGTTTAACCCAGTGTGCTGATCACCAGTACGACGCAACTGTATTGATTATACGACGGCAAAGGACGGTTATGCAACTCTGCGCGAAAGGCAACCACGTCAACTTCTGGTTACGCACTCACATTGGCGGTAGCAACTTGTCATCTGACGGGGTTCTACTATGATCACGTCACTGGGACTAATAATTAATCAACGGGACATAGAGTTCAGATATTTGGGAAGTGTGTAAGCCCTTGAGGTAATGAAACTACCGTTTTCGCTGGTCGGCGATGGCGTAATCACGAACAGTGATAACCTTGAACATGTCGCTGAGCCAGGTTGATCAATGCCATCTTCCCGGTTGTGGAGTTGAAGACCATTCACACCACTGGTTATAAAGGTTTCCACTGTGCCACAGTCAGTACTGGGGCTGTTTCCTCAGGGTTGTCGGCTTTTTTCTCCTTACTTTCTCCCTCCATAGTTGTGCATATTTGTCACTTCGTTTCTCCGTGGAATACTCTCAGAATCTGTGGCAGCCTGCCACTTCACGGTGAGACTGGACCTTAACATGGTGTGACGGCTTGCGCATCTCGGTGACCTTTAGGGCTAAACTGAACGGTGTGATGAACACGCCAACGGAGTTACTCATACCAGGCAGGCCAATGGTAGAGGTCTGACAAACCACAGTCTCCTGGTCCTCCGGGTTGGGGGTTGGAAGATGGTTGACGTCTCTTCCTGAAAAACGTACCATTTCTGGTACACCGCCACCCACCCGCTGCGTTGCGGTACAGGCTATTGAGCCAAAGGCTTTGGTTGAGAACCCTAATCGTCCTTCTGTCTAGGTCTGGGCGTCCTGGCAGTATCTCAGCCCACACAATCATGACTACTCACAACACAAACGATTCCATACTGCATCGGCCGTCTCGCAGTATAAACCGGGTCGCCCTATCTGCTGCATACAGCAGGGTGGATAGGCGAAAACATGCTGCTGCTGACCCCTCTCCCACTTTCCTATCACATTTAGCTCTCAGGCCCTTCCCGACCCCCGATTCTGATAATTTTTTTGCAGGTCCCACAGCAGATATAATTAATCATAGTAGCACTGTGCCGATAAGTCCCACCTCTCGTTACTCAGTCCCATACCTCCCTCGTCCTGTGCTTCGACCTAGAACGCAAAGTCAACAGGCTGCTCTCGCACGAACGTTAGAGACTGGCTGCATATTGATGTTCGCTGTATCTCGGAGACTAGAATCCACGACAGTAGTCAACGTAAGGAGTTAACAGCATCCACACTTTCTACCCGATACTGTTTATACACTTCAGGTGACTCTCCGGCCGCGGTTACCGGTCAATCGGGAGTAGGTATAGTCCTCAGTACGACGGCCGCAGCCGCATTGGTAGACTGAATTCCTGTTAATAGTAGACTTTGTGCCGTCCGCTTGGCAGGTTCTGTTAGGGTCAGTTCTAGACGCAAAACGGTCAGAAATCTTTTCGTTGTGTCTGCTTATGCTCCAACTGACTGTGGTGACATCGGCGTCAAGGACCTATTTTATTCGGATCTGGCTGCTCTTCTCCGGTCGACACATGGTTCTGATATAGTCGTTCTGGCCAGAGATATGAACGCCCAGGTCGGCCGCCTTGGTTAGACCGAATCTCGTCTAGGTGACATGTTTGGAATAGCATCACATCGCTCGGACAACGGTGGGCGACTATTGCAGCTGTGCGCTGAACATAGACTGTTTTTAGCTAGCACTAGTCTTAGGCATCGTGCACGTTATTGCCATACTTGGCGCCCTCCCTCTGAATCAGACCTAGTCTCAGATAGACCACATAGCTGTTAGTGATAGATGGCGGCGTTCCATTCAGGACTGTCGTTCTTATTGGAGCAGGTACTTGGATTCAGATCATGCGCTGGTACGCTGTCGTTTCGTACTCACTTTTGCTGAGAAATGTACTCATCGACAGCAACGATTGGCTATTAAGAAACTGACAATACCGTCGGTAAAGCATAAGTATCAAACCGGCTTAGAAATCTGCCGTAGTAGTTCTCACTCCGAAGATCCTGATTGCTGCTGGACCCAGATCACACAGGCCATTCGTGACGCAGGTATGTTAGCATGTGGCACGGGGGTGCATGGAATGAACAAACATTGAATCTCGGAGAAATCCATGGAGTTGTTAGAAGTCAGACGGAACATCCCTCCTGGCAGTTCATATAACAAGTGTAGAAGAGATGTCCGTAGGAAACTGAAACGTAGTCTAAAGGCTGATCGTGAGGTTTGGTTATTGGGGAAAGTTAAGGAAATGGAGGCGGCTTTTGCTTCAGGAAACACGGGCAAACTGTTTGAGCTTGTCCGTGCCACTGGTCCCAGGTGATCGTCTGTCAGTGAAGCTATCAGCGAGACAGATGGCATACTCATCTATAAGTCCATAAAGTTAGAGCGATAGGTGGAACACTTTGAGGGTCAATTTAACTGGCCCGGTGCTTCTACTGCGTTGCCGCCACAACCCTGTAATGTTGTGCCCTGGTCGGTAGACTTGGAACCACCCACTGCGACTTAGGTCCGCAATTGCATTGCGTCTCTCAAGCGTAATAAGGCTGCTGGTCCAGATGACCTCGTGTCGGCACTTTTCAAAGAATGGGGAGAGGTGTTAGTAGAGGCTTTGACTCATTTGTTTCAACTTGTGTGGACGACGGAAACCATCCTCCGAGTTGAGATCATTCGATACTAGTTGCTATATTCACGAAAGGCATCAGGGGCTCTTGCGAAAACCATAGAGGAATTGGTTTGACCCCAGTCATTTCTAGGGTTCTAGCATCCATTATACTTCGTCGACTCACTGCAGCTCGAGAGGTAAACATTAAGGAAAAATAGGCAGGGTTTCGCCCCGGTCGGGGATGTTGTTTGACAACTTTCAAACAGCACAAGCAATGCTGTACGCTATTTCGCGTTCTGCTAAATACTTCGGAATGCGCTTTGCAGCTTCAAAATGCAAAGTGCTTCTGCAGGATTGCTGTGATTACGTAGATTTGATGTTAGATAATGTAGTCATGTAGGTCGTTGACCGGTTTGTATACCTGGGAAGCTGCATCAGCGACGGCAGCGGAGATGTAGGAAATGAAATAGAAGCGCGTATCTCTAAGGCTAAGACGGTATTCGCTAATCTGGAACACTTCTGGCGACAGAGAGTTATTTGTCTGAAGCTTAAAGGTCGCGTATATAAGACAACGGTGAGGGCCGTATTACTTTACGGCAGCGAAACCTGGCTGCTCAGGATAGAAGACGTTAACCGTCTTCAAGTATTTGATCACTGATGTTTGTGTTCAATCGCTCGTATCGGGTGGCACCAGCGAGTAAGCAACGGGGAGGTTAGGAGGTGGGTGTTTGGTAGTGATTGTCAGGCGAGTTCTCTTGTTCAAACTCTACGTTCGCACAGGCTTAGATGGTTGGGTCATGTAGTAAGGATGCGAACTAGTCGTCTTCCACACCGAGCACTGTTCGCTGACACTGCGACCGACTGGTGTAAGGTGCGAGGTGGTCAGATAATGACCTGGCGTAGGGAAATGAAGTCATTCACGAAGGGGTTGGCCTCTGTAGGTCGAGCTCGTCTCCCGGGCTGGGGCCTTCGCGATTCGGAGAGTCGGTGACTGGAGACTCTAGGTGAGATGGCGGCTAATCGAGCTCAGTGCCGTGAGTGTTGTCTTTGTTTGTCCGAGTTGTATGTGAAAATAGTGCACTTGGTGACATGTATTAGTGGGAGCCGTAAGGAAGCTGTCTTGTTGATGACGCCTTACTCTCGCTTACAGTGCGTTTGTTTGTTTGCAACATGTAGGCGTCTTGATGTTGAATGTTTGAATATAGCCGTAGTTATTTTCAGTAGTTATGTCCCTTCCTATCCTTTTTTCCTTCTCTCTTCCTATATAGGGTTCACTTTTTCTTCATGGTTGTGTGGCAGTTAAGCATTTTTGTGAACCACTGATGTATTGCTGTCTATGATGATGATGATGGCAGTCCCGAATGGCTGCTGACTCTTACGAGCGCACATTTATAAGCAGCCGGTTTACTACAGTTTTTCGATCCTTGTAGACAATAACTCACTTGTAGTTCAATTGTGCCGTTTATTCACTGAAGTCCACGGGTCAGAGCAAGTGTTGAGTACTTGTTAGAACTATGGGAGAACCCAATCTGCCTCAATATTCCAGATTGTTTTATAGTTTTACAGGGTAAGACGGCGTAAGTAGTATTTAATGTGTAGTTGAAGTTCATCGGGTATGTATACCTGATGAGTAGCAACACCCCCGAAACCGGTCTTGTGCTTTCAGTGAATTTTGGTCACTACGCTTTTTAGCAATTTCTAGACGTTGTTTTGTTTTCTCTTGTCAACAAATTCTCCAAGGTAATGAGTTCAAGATCACCCGGTGGTAGTTTTGAGTTTGGATCCGAGTACGTTGGTTGCTTTCGTCTTGATTTGTGCCACTTAATGGTGTCCTATGCACACGATCAACTATACGGCATGGCGACAAGCATCTTCAGGTTTTTAAGCTTAAAACTTGACTACAATTTGCGACCTCTTCTTCGTTGCAACATACTTTTTTGTAGTTCTTCCACTTTGCTCCTTGCACTTTAGCTCATTGTTGCCTTCTAATGCGATGCTTCGTCATACATGCTATACACAGTAAAGCTTTATCCTCATTTCTCATTTAACCCACGGTGGTCATGGAGGGTCTGTATGATTCACCAATACTCTAGTCAATGTTTTCACAATTTTTCAGATTGGCATCTAGGAGAACAGCTTACAGTTTTCAGGAGGAATACAAACAATCGTAACTGGCGGACAGCATAATCAAAACAGCAGAATGTATTTGTATGATCGTTTCGGGGCGTGTTAGGCTGTTTTTTTACTACGCTGATAAGAGAAAAGGCGGTTGTCTAATTTTTGCCAATACTGTTCTCTATATTATATAAGTTATGTTCCCATGTTCTTGCAATCTCCACATACGGTTGGCGATATAATGCAACTGATCAGCGGTCATTCAAATTTAGAGACCAATGACGAGTTTGAAAGGATCGACTGCATGCCATTTCTTCGCACCACACTTAGTCACTCAGGTGGCGGACCAGTTAGTAGGTGTGTTTATTAGATGCAACCTTGACTAGCTGATACTTATACTTTGCATACTTTACATTGGTAAGAGAGAGGCAAGCCCTCGGTAAAACGTTGTGTGAAAGCCCTATAGCTGTGTACTCGTTTAGCAGTTTGGTCAAAGGACTCACAACCGCGTTGCAGGACTGCGATCATTCAAAACGATTTGCCGGCAGACACATCCCTGTACGAACATCGGCGTGCAAACTGACCACGGTTGGTAAGATGGTAATCTGCATTGAATGTGATACCAGATGACATGACGATCAGCCGAGTCAAAACCAGCCTTTTCTTGTTGACAGAAGAGGAGTGTCCATGCCCCCAGCGTATGTCGCACGGCTAAGCTATAATCGATATGCCTGGGAACAGACCGGAAACTTGCCTGTTCTCGTGTCTGTTTATTTCTATGCTTCCGAAGCCACCGCACTGTGCGACTCGTATGCATCTTGAATGCGAACGAGAAAAACCTAATGCAGTTGTGCGTGTCACATAATGTTCTAGCACCTTTTTGAGAATAGGGGACTGTTGATATGCATCAAGCACGGAACCGCTGTTTTTGAATAGAGCTGCATGAAAAAGGTGAAGACCTGGAGCTTTATAACGTTTCAATACTTTCTGTTCGTGTGTTACTTGTTGCTACTGTTTTGGTTTGCTGCTCCAGCCCTGTTTCAATTAGACTATGTTACGGTCGATAGACACATACTGACCCGCGCCACACAACGCATGGTTTACAAGGCGAAGTGTACAAGTCATACGTGTTTTTTTCTACGACCCGAGTTATGTGACCAGCTCTACATATGCTTTTCTTCCGAATCACAAAGCCACTTCGGTTTGCAACGCCGAATCGTCGTAAACCCCACAACTTATCAAACCTTCTATATCCTTCACAATTGAATTTACTAGTTTAGACCAACTGAACTGTTTCTCAAAGTGTTCAGCCAATCCGTCAAGTTGCTTAGACAAGATGTAAATTCGTGAGCCATCCTTCTCGCATATGTTCTCACGCTGTCGACGTCTAGTATAACCACGAATCCGAGTATACAGCACCCGGCTATTCTCTGATGAGATATCTATCCCACCTCCTTGACTTGCTCGGAGAAGTAAACCTCATGGTCATCACGCGGACTGTTCAATAAGTTGCGTCTCACTTCTGGGTGGTCCATGTCGTATTCAGAATCCGGAGTTAATATCTCGTGGCAAGCCTGTGTACTACATTGGTCACCTTTGAAAACAGTCGGTTGAATGTAACTTTTGGAGATGGTCACATAGCAGCCAATGTAGGTAGAAAGTTGCGATTAGCTTTAACTCATACCTGCTTAGCTGCTGACTTATGAACATTGCTCTCCACTTGCAGCGTCGTCTTCTATGCGTCCGGTCGCGATCCATAAGGCCGTTCTGCCGACCGTCTAGTTTGCCATTTCACAGTTGCGATTACAATATTTTGGTAGGACTGATTGGAGTTTACGACGACAAAGTGGCCACTGCGCGCGATGACAACTTAGCAGCCAAATCGAAATCTGACATCCTCGTTTACTAACTACCTATTGAATTCAAATCGATTTGGTTGATCCATCAACATAGTTCATTGTGGTGTTACGTAATCGAAACTTGGTACTCATGAGGGCTGTGTTGATCAAACAACCTGGACCACTTTGCACACCACTTGCTGACTTAGTCAGTATCATTCTCGTAGAGTTGACTCTAATTTTGTTTGTATTGCTATTCTTGTTGTTACACCCTTTTTGCGTGTGCGACCGACGAAAGTAAACAAAATGTTAACCTATTATAGTATTTGACTTTTTGCCGTGTTGGTGGATTTTATATACTCTCGATAGGAGAGTGAAGTGCCGGACTGTTGATAAGAGTGCGTTGGACCGTCCGTGTTACTGGGCGGTTAATCGTACGGTTTGTATTCCGACCTGAGAAAGAGATGACGGTAACACCACCGCTGTGTTGGAAACGAGTCAAAATCTAAACCACAGGGACTGAATATATATGACAAACAATTACTATACAAGACAATCAAGACAGAGCGAATCAGGCGCGACGACCACATATGGCGTTGGGACGGACCAGATTGTGTGGGGCGTCAGCAAGCAAACGAGAAAAAGCCGATCAGGTAGGGTTGAAACGTCTTTTCACACAGCTGCAGTCTGAGTGACTAGTTTGAATAGTATGCCTCAGACACTGTTGACCGAAATATTCTAGCTTCACTTCAGGTAGCTGCCGTTCGATTCTATCTGTAGGTTCACACGATCTCATGGACGATGATACTTTCGGACCTTAGTCGTTCGATATTGCGCGATTCGTCGTGCATGAATCATTTTGGATTCGGATAAAGTAATGCTAATATGTTCAGTTATAGGGGATCTCAGTGTGGTCTAGAAACTCCGCCATTAATCACCGAGTTCTAATGGGTGGAAAAATTGCATTTGTTATGGTTCAGACTCAGGCTGTTCGAGTTTACGACATCTGTAAGTGATTTACGATTGTCATTATGCGTTTGGCTATGTACAATCTAAGTCAACAACGTTAACATACATGCAACTAAGGTTACATCAGGTACTGACATACGTAACCGTGCGAAGGATAAGTATAAGAGAACACGACGTCCAAGCTGTTCAGCTTCATTCGTACTAACTTTGGTGCGGATAGTTTACAAGCGAACACAGCTCCTAGGAGGCCGCCACCGTTCCTGTCGTGAGTATAGGAATTTTACTCCAGTCCCTTTCTGAAATGATCAGGTTAGAATTATGTGAATGGGGATTGGAGAAACTGATCAACTGCTTTTAAACTACGGGTTCCTTACTATCTCCTTGGTCAGCACCGAAATATATCGATGTGATGCCACAACGCTACAAACTGGCATCAGAGTAGCGCAAAATGACGTGGCATAATATCACTGTAATAAATTTGGCCTCATTTATGTATAAGGCCCGCACGCTTTTCATTAGAACTCAACACTGCTGGCGGTCATTTTACAATAAGGATGCTGACCAATTAACAGGTCTGTGCCTCGACTATCTTGCATGCTTCTCTACAGTTTGACAGTGTCCACGCTTATGCTACCTAGTATGGTACATGATAGTAAACACCGAAAACCTAAGACGTTTCTACACGCCGAAATTCAGTTTTATCTTGGTGTATCCGTCTAAGCTAACTATCCGAACACGAATGTTCTCGCATTTACTCCATCCGTGTCATACTTTATGGATTTCACTTCCTAAACGGCGCAGCCGTATGAAGAGGGGGAAACATCACTTGCCCGTCAAGAGGTACGAGCATGCGACTGCTCGCCAATACGACCGGCATATATCACTGATGGACCGTCGGTGTCTCAGACTGCGGTTGTAAATAATGAACCTGGTGTTGGTTTGGTCATGAAAAACAATGTCATTAACTTCAGTGAAATGTGTTCCCTCTTTGTGGATCGACAATTCACCAACTTAGTGTCCTATATCCAATGTCTGTTCCAAATGTTTTTATCGGCGCAAGTGCGCCTGTTTGTCTCATTCATGCTGCTACACTAAACCAGCATATCTGACTCGTTGAATGTGCAGTTGTGGTGTTCGCTTTTCCTCCCCCAATTATTTTGCTGTCACTTTCATTTTTCCTCCCAGTTACCATGTTGTAATGGCAGTCAGGCTGAGTGCTGTCAGGGCCACACTAACTCGACCACACCGTCCGATTATTGCCCTTGTCTGACTACCTGTTGGTCTGTGGTTGAACAAAAGTTGGAACGGGGCATTCGAGTGGTTGGGACGGTGGGTTTATTCTTCAGCGTTGTAGAGGTCAGTGTTGGTGTTTGTATGCTTAACAACATTAGAGTTGTCCTCAATGTCATTGAAATGTAAAATACTTACTTAACGCGTTTAAATGTATTAATTTTTTGTTTTTCCTTCGCAATGGGACAGTATATCATCATTCTGATAATTGTCCACAACTACAAGCTGAGGTAAAAACCGTTCCTAATCTCCAGTCCCTAAATTCTGCAGATGTAACATTGAACCACAATATAGCGCGGTGTCTTTATGTGAACAATATGTTTATTAAGGGTAAAATGCTCGCATTCGGTGTTTTACGTCTGAAGTTCTTAATCCTCTGTAGTCCAGTTTGTTTTCTGAATGCACATTTATTCCGCTATCATTGAGCACACTTTTAATCTATTTCGACGAAGTACAACCTATTATAAGAGCTTTAGAAGTTTATTCTTTCTTCGGGCTTCGGTGGTGATTTTAGGAGATAGGGAAGTTTCGTTGGACAGTTCTGTCAACCGTAACAATTTATGTGATAAATTTAGCGATCCAGTAACGCCGACTGGACATTAGTCTTTCATTGTGAGACAGTGCGCACGATCCTTTCGTACAGCTTTTGATGTTGACTTGTTCGTGTGGGTGACATTCTCAGGTCTAACTTGCCGCTGACTGTACTGATCCCGTTGCGTAGGTTGCGATGGCTTGAACACGTCTTGTATATACCCACTCTTGTCTTTCCGCGTGACTTGAATTAGGCCGAAGGCGACAACCACGTGGTCAACGTAAATCTTAGGTTCCTCGACGATGACTTCGTTTCGTAAAGGCTGGTAGAAGCTCATAGAAAGCAAAATTGAATTGTGGTCGAGCAGTTCACCAAAAATGGTGTGGAATAGAAGTCAGTGATACTCTTGTTGTAAGGCTGTCTTCTGTAACCATGTTTCAACTTTTAGCCACTTATTTCACATGAGTCGAGTGCATGTAACGTCACAAAATTCTCCTAAGATCGAAAGGGATAACTTATCACAGCCAAGGTATTGTCACCTCATGCTTTGATTGCCTGTCCATTCCTTCGTGATATATTTTCGGTCACTTTGTTGATACAAACGATGGGGTACTGTTCTGAGCCCCTTTCAAGACTTCTCTGAAGTTAGACAAGAGCTGTCGTTTATTTACTCTATGACCACAGTGTTCACCGGGCTCTCGGCGAGTTTTTGATTTGGCAAGCACACTGGTCAATGTCCAGGACAGTAGGGTCCAGCCTCATCGTCCTACAAGAGCCATTGGATCTTCCTGACTATTCAGGGTGCTGAATGGAGCTCCACGGTACCGCAGTATCTCCTTTCTACATCACTTTCCCCGTCTATCCTGATTACTTCAATTACATACATGAAATCTTGTCACGTCAACCAATAGCGCCTTTGAGCTTCTTGATCAGTATTTGACTCCTTGTTTTTCAGTGTTCTAAATTTTTATTGCAATTCTGCAAAGTGGACTTCGATTCACCAATCAAAGTTGCCTGATTCCACATGCAACTCTTTTGCTTGCAACCACACTTTGTTTCACCTTCTTCTGGCGAATTAAATTTAAAAATGGGTTGGTTTTGACGCTTGAAGCTTGTGCAAATATTGTTGCGGTGGGATTACGGAAGCTGAAAGCTGGTCCAGATTGTTCTGCGTTAGTTTGGGAACATAATCCTACGAATTAGTAAACTCCGTCCTCATTAACCGTCTTTTCTGGATATTCACTCTCCATATTCTGTGCATGACACCCGTGCTGTTAAATCCGTTTAGTATAAGCATCCCCGATCTTCTGTTTGGGACCGACCATCTGGATTTCCTCGGCATTCTCACCATGATTGCTCACTATGACTGAGTCACCCTACTGGCGACCGGTGATCAGTTGGCGGTGCATAGGTAGCAAAACTGAGCTGTCCATTTGTGTTACTGCATGTCGGTGCGGGCTCGGCGGCACGAACACCGAGTTGTGATCATTACCTATCACGATGCTGGAACCGCACGGTATATCGCACTAGAGTTGCCCTCTAGACTCAGTGCTTCACTTGCTATCAGTTATCATTTACTTCCCTTCTGGGAACCTGCTGTGGATGGAATCGTCTGATCCTATGTATTCATTGTGCTAGGTTTGACCACCATCGTACAACCGTTAGTAATAGTTTTGTTCTGCTGGATACACAGCGCTTCGGCGATGATCTCGCTTCTTGTTGACTTATCAGTCTAGGATATTCTGTCTGGTATTTGTGTAGGTCTGTACTGTAAGCATTACTGTGTTCTGCCGTACGTCCCGGATACAGTAGGGCGTCTCCGTGACAACCGCCCTTACAACGAAAAGATCGCCGTAACGAAGAATTTCTCTAGTTTCGCACTGTTCCCTCAGTAAAGAATGAGCCTTTGTGTTTATTTTAATGAACGCCTCTCTACCGGAAGCCTTAATATAACGAACAATTTAACTGTTTGCGCGCATATTTGCGTTCACTGTAACGATGCGTACGTGGTGAATTGCAGTTTAACTGATCTCATGCCATCACCTTATACGTCAACGGACCTGGTTTATATTTACAGTTATGCATTCTGCCAGGCATGTTGAATAGACGTCGTCGTGTGTATCACTCATTCACTACGTACTCCTGTACACCGTGTGTCGTGTCATTGTAATTTGGGCGTCCTACCTCTGCTGTAGATACGGACACATCGTATGCTCGTTCCATTCTACTTGGTGTGACCGAACGAAGACGACCGGTGTTCCTGCGGGGCTATGGACAGTTGGATCGAGTAAAATGGTACACCCGTTCAGCACGATCACTGAGTGAATGTCGTTCAACCACGCCCGGTCAAGCCGACTGTTACAATGCTCATGCACCCCACTGAATTACAAGTCACTCTGATTAGTTCAAAAAGTCGTTTAGATGGACACGTTTTTATCGTGTCTTTTGAGGGAACAAAAATCAGGGGATCGTATGACCTCAGTTAATCATAGGGCTTATGACACGATGTGCGTGGGTGTGTATGCGGGCGAGGCTATCGGATAGCCTAGTAAACCAGTCGTTATGGCGCAGTCGGTTCTGCCCCCATTTCAGCTCCGTTTCATTTAACAATTTCGCTCATTTAAAAGGAGACGCCACACCGACGAGCATTGTGGACTATATGATAGTCGTACGCTGCTGTTGTTTAGAATGGGGTACCGACCCCTCTCAAAACCTGAATACAATAGAAACGGAATTTATTAAGCTGTACATTATTATGGACCAATATTGTTAACATTTTCATCGGACGGATTTTTGCGTGCTGAACTTAATCCTGTGTTTTTTCCGTATGAACGACTTGTCTGGAGAAGTAGAAAGACATACGCCTGATCAAGGTAGCATTGCCTGGTTAGATGTTTCGTAATTTGTTTGTTATAATGAACCGGCTACTAAAACGAACTGTTTTATGGTCCCACAACTTCCGTCACAAATTCACTTAGCAGAAAGCTGGAGACTTTTCTCCGTTGATTGATGGCTTGTCTTTCTGTCCATTTTTTTAGTCGTATCAGTTGAGAGAAACTGACGCGATTGAAGACGAAGGCTCCACTGTTGTTCCTTGAAATTCACTCATACGCTGACTTCTCATTCAGACTGATAGGGTTGGAATGGTAAATCTGTACTAGAATCTACATTGGTTATATCACCCGCTGACGTTATGGGTCACCGTAGTACTATATACATATTGTGTTATGGAGTTGATGCTAACTGGTCACTAGTGTGCCAATAGACCAACAATCGCTGGATATCGTCCAAATAACGGCTGACCATTGGCACACTCACGTGTGATTCCGTTCATTATTTTTCTATTTTCCTCGCAGCTTGTTGGAGTTTGGCTAGCTCTGCAATATCGACACAAGCGTGACCCATCTGTGGATCCGAATCAGCTCCTCTGATCCGATTACCATTCCCCTATTGGTTAACATTCTTGCCGCTTCTTTTTGTATGCATTCATCGCATTTTTTGATGTGATTCTGGTTGTACATATTCTTCAGTTCATCCACATCATTCTTGTCCCTACCAGAAATGGTAGGACTGATCCTCTCTCTTTTTCTAACAAAATTGGCTCCCTTGGGTTAGTCACATTGCGTAACCGTGACCTGTCATTCAACATTCTGTTCGTACTAGTCTTACGTGATTTGTTTCTGCGCCCGTACCCTAGTCATCACTCAATCTTTCACATGCCAAGCCCTTCTTGATGAGCTTACAGTGATTTTGATGTACCTTCCTTATTGGCCATTCGTACGTTTTCCCTAAGCCTCAGTTCAAATTAATCCTTTTCGTTGTGGTTACGTTTATTCTTTTTGCTGGACCCAGTTGCGAGTACTCCGTATCCACACCTTCTTATCTGGTAGTTAGATTTCAAACCTGGCTTGTTCGGGTAGAAGCTGCTTGCCAATTATCTGTCACTGGTTTTCGTTGCTTATGCACAATCGTTGTATAATGTAGTACCTTTCTCTTTGACGCGATTGTTAGGCGTTGGACCTCTAAGTGTAGTAATTTGGATATTTTCATGTCGGACGCGCTCGTCGGTTGACTACATTGGGCCAGACGTGTGCGTCCTGTGGTACTCTTATTGCTTTACTTTCTAAGACCGAATTCGACGTAAGAGACAATGTGACAGTCAATGTTTTCGCATTGATCTATGAAGAGACTATTGTTGGAGGCTACTCTTGCCGATTGCAAATCCCGTGGTCCACATCTTCCGTTGGATTTACTGGTATGCGTAGCAGGAAATCGTTGTCAGTGGCGTTTACATGGAACAATTTTAACGTGATTTCGCTACCAAATAATTCTTTTTGCTAATCGATCGTTTCGCAACTGGTATTTTCGAATGGTGATCAAGCCCTGTTGAGTTGTGAGTGCGATGAAAAAGACTACCGGTTACTGTATGTATATCACGTTCAATGGGTGCAAATTGATTACTGTTCAAGTCAAGGTAGACCGACGCATTCGAGTCGAAAATGCGAAGGGGGTCTAGTGAATAAAGCCGCTCATGCGATCGCATCATGTGTGAACAAGGCATTTGGCCGGCATCTTTTTTGTACTTTTGGACCATGTTGCCCCCTTTCGTAGACAGTACGCGATATTGTGTGCGGTATCCTAAACTACACGTCACGGTCCATGCATCGCTGGATACGGACGGCTTGTGATAGATTGGCCACTTTTTACTCTCCTGCTCCCTTTCTGAGGCTACCTTCGAGCAAAGACCTTCCGGTCCGTCGAGGATGAACGCTAACCGTTGATTGCCACCTGCGTAACGGTTACTTCACTCACACCCGTCGGTACGCCGCAGAGCTACAACTCGGCTACTGGACTGAATTTGATAGTTCAGTAAACAACATCGTTGCACAAAGGTGGGATAGGACGACGTTCGACTTCATTCGGCTGATTCGCAAATGGTTACACGCACGCTTTAGAATTTAAGCTGGCCTGTAAAACTAAGTACTGGCAGTGCCTGCATCTCCTTAGAGTTCATCTCATCGTTCGGAAGTATCCATGTTAGTTTACCGACAGCTGTGGTCACTTCAAAACAAAGTGGACTAGCGTTCCGTCACGATGTGACTGGACCTTGACGTGGTGTGACGGCTTGCGCATC